>JAMKCH010083297.1:0-11948 GCA_023653785.1 Ophioderma brevispina
GATTCAAGCGGCAATCGATGACCAAGTTTGCCTCTCCGTGTCCGGTGTATCTCAGATGCGTCGTTCCACGAAAAGGTATCTTTTCTTAACAAATATTTAATAAAGAAACTCAAATATCAAATTGTTAAATTGTAATAATAGTCGGCTGCTTCATTATACGGTAATGAATGAAATTTGTGATGTCTAATGTAAACTGGGAGAATTTGGGTTTCAGGTAGTCAACTCCATTGGCGGCTGCACGCTACATCTTTCGATAGCAGCTGACGAAAGTGTGAATTTTCAGGTTATTTTTGAGAGGATAATTTGTTGTACCTTTTATAAAAACAAAGATTACTTGTAATACCATTCATGGACAACAACCTGGTAGTATATTTATCATCAGTTTACTTAAACATAATTGAAAACAATCCACAATAAGTTTGGTTCTACTCCTCGTTGTGCTTGTGATTCCTCATGACATGCACGAAAACAAATGATGATCATCCATGTGTGCGTCGCTCTTGCCCCTTTTTCGGGCCCCATGATCCTTTTTGCGTTCTATCTAACGATAAACCCTTTAAGGCTTCTTATTTAGTAACCAAACCAGAGTCAACATTATCTTTTCCACAAACAACTCTTTTACAAAATTACATGTATCATAAACTGACCTTAGTCCCAATAATTGGGACTCACATGAACGTTTTCTTTAACATAATGCCTTTAACTTCCCCTCTAACTTTATGTAGGTAGAAAACCTGGTCAGGCTGGGTCATGACTGTTCGAATTTGGCAGCTTTCATTGCTCTTCAGTCTTTGTTTCGTAAATCGTAGGCCTACATTTTGACTAAGTTTCACATAGAATAATAAATTAATTAAACCTATTCTGTCCTACTTACATGGCCTTCTCCTAACTTTCCATTTTTAAATACCGTAACACGCATTTTACGTTGAAAAGATCCACAACTGTACAATCACTGCAGTGAGTGACAAAAATAACTACATCAACTTTTATTGCAGCAGGGGTTTTTACAATAGATCCTCAAAACGGATGTGGGGCAAAACTCCGTGACTCCCAGACTCCGTATTACGTACTTACAGAAACAGAAATGTGATGGTGTCAAACAACTGCATCCACTCTATTATTATTTTGCGTGCATATGCGCTATTTATAGCGACTAATCGAAATAATATGCACTAAAGCAGCAAAAAATAAAAGATAATTATTTATCTTTTTTCTTTGCAATGTCTTTCTGGGAATTCAAAAAGCCTTTAAACCATTTATATGAGGTTGTTGTCTTGGAACTTGCATCTATAAAATAAAAAATTTAGTACACAAAATAATATATGTAAAAAAATATATTGCCAAAAATCCCAAAAATCTTTTGGAAAATAGCTGAAAATGGTAAACCGAAAATCTTGAGAAGTTTTCCTTCCAATAATATTCTCAATTTCTTGCCAGAGTGGAATGACGGACTCGCATTCACAAAAAATATGGATTGGATTATAGTCTCTGGCTCCTTCTGGGAAAAAGAACATTCGGGAGATTCAATCTTCTTTATTTTATACAAAAAATCCCGAAACGCAATAGTTCTATGGAACACTTTAAAATAAAAAGATCTTAGGCTAGCCTCAATAGAGCATTTTTAAAGTTATGAAGATGTATCTCCTCCCAATCGGCAATGTCAAAATTTGTTTCCACAAAATTATTATTCCAAAAATTGTTTGCTAAGTTCAGTAAAACATTACTAACATTTATCCAGAAGAATAGAATAAGTGTGTTTAGGTATTTTAGATGTTTTCCCAACATTGAATAAATATAGAGTAAAACTGTACCACACCTAAAGGGAACAATATGTCGGGGAGAAAATAAAGCCACAATCAGTTATTCTTTCCAAATTAAAAGTGTCCATTTTGTCTCTTAATTGCTCAATTGGTCATATCATACTGGATGTAGAGTTTCATAAAGTATACTACCTCTACACTGCAAAAACTGTCGTGTTAACATTTTAAAGGCACTATCAGTGATTTGATAAATCAGAAAATCGAAAAAAATCATCAAAAATCAGATTTTTTGCATGTTTGTAACAAGAACAGGTATCCTAACCTCTCAGTCCTAACATACCCTGCAAATAGGCCCAGAAGCAACCTAATAAGGACAAAATCTGAAATTTTAGTCATTACTGTCCGTACAGACACGTACTACAACACTTAATTGAATGGAGATTTGTATCTTTGAACACTGCCGTTTTCTTCCTTTTCTGTTAATTCCGCAGTTGGAAAAAGTAACTTATGAGAATTCTCAGACTTATCCTTCACTTTTAAACTATTCCTCCAAATTTCAAATATTTTCACTCTTTCACTGATAGTGTCTTTAACACCAAATCAGTGTCAAGCTTGTCGGTGTTAGCTTCTGGTGCATGGTGTTGAAATTTAGGATTTAACACTGATCGGTGTTGCTGCACAATTTTAATTATGCATTTTGGTGATCTGCTTATGAAATATTAGAGGTAAGAAGATACAATAGAAGCAAACGATAACAATAACCAAAATCAAACATTTTCTATCAAAATATCAGACATTACAAATATAAATGTTAACACCAAAGTTTGGTCTTGATTAACACGTATTGATTCCAGGAAAGTGTTAAAGACACTATCAGTGATTCAGCCAAAAGAGTCAAAATAGTTGAAATTTGCAGAAACAGCTTAAAAGTGCATGAAGGATAAGTCTATAAAATTCTCATAAGTTATGTTTTTTCAACTGAAAAACTACTAGAATAGGAAAGAAAAACATCAGGATTCAAAGAATGAATCTCCATTACGTGTTATAGTAAGTGGATGAGAAAGGTATGGCTGAAATATCCGATTTTGTCAAGTGGTGTTTTTGGCCTATAATAACTTGCAGGATATAGGATAAACATGCACACATCTTATTTGTGATGATTTTTAGATTTTGATTAAGAGATTTCCGAGGAGGGCGCCCTCATTTTCAACACATCTGGTTTTGTGCATATACATAGTGCTGGTCCATATAGGCCTACACTAATAACGTGTTGAAATAACTAAGCTCAAATCGAAGTCTTTTATATAGAAAGTCACAAACTGTGTTATAAATTTCCGGATCCAGAATTTTTGTTATGAGGCCCACATAGTATCTATGGCACCTAAAATACTGTACATACATGTTTTACTGACCTGAAAACCTAAAAAATCCGATTCATCTCCAACTTTGAATTGGGAATTTAGGTAACTATCTTTAGTTCAAGTTAATATTTTAATTATTACACAAAAAACTTATATTTGAAATCTCTGGACCTAAGCCTTTAATTTCCCTATATCTGTTTTGGCAGGGCGGCGCCAGGGTTAAAATCATAGGAGGGGCGAAACATCATGGGGGGGCAGAAACAGTACAAAATGAACTCATTTTGGTTAAAACCCCCCCTAATTTTTGCGCAAAACCCTGATAAATTTTGAAAATCTCAGGGGGGCGGCCGCCCCCGCCCCCCTCCGCAACCCCCCCCCCTGGGACCCGCACTGGTGTTGGGGTTATAGTGCGGAGTTGACTGTCTGGACTCTTTTTCTTCTTTTTTATGTTTAACATATCATTATGTCTTCTTCCAATGGCCTAGACTATCATTTGCGAGCAAATGTGAGGAATTTCATAATTATGTGAAAATATACCAGTGCCGCTTTAACACTGTAAAAGTCACCACTTTTTAACACTTTACGCGCAATTAGTAGCTAAATGTTACAGTATTCTCTAAAGACAGCATGAGTCTATTATACCCAGAAATTCCTGGTACTGAGGCGTTTAAAGAAAAATGGTTAAAACAGGGCATGTTAAAGGGCCATGTACGTTGCTAATGCCTCGTCCCCAGAACCCCAGATTTTGCCGGGAAGTGCTCAAAATTTCTTCAGAATTTTGGTATCTGAAGAAAACTATTATTTTTCTCATTTTGACTCTGTGAAATTTAGACTAAAGGATGTTTGTTTGGCTGTATGAGTGAAAATGTGCCCACGACCCAAAATCACGTGTTAGCGCTCCACACAACAAAACGGCTTGAAATATCGTGCGAAAACTTACAGATAGGTGTTTGGTCTGTGAAACACCATTCTATCAAGATGAAAAATTTATATATTGGGTCATCCCCTTTTAATGATCATTACGCCAGCCCGGGTATTCTACACTATCGGGATATTAAAATGTTAATTAATAAAACATTTGTGTGTAAAATATAGTCTAACGGAAGGGGGGAGCTAGAGGTGGTTACCACGGGGGGGGGGGCGGCAATCACATGTGAAATAGATATGGGTGCGTGGGGGGTTTTGTTGTAAGGCTGGCGCTTCGAAACCCAGGGGCATTCGGGGACCAGAAGACTAAAAAAAATAGGGGTCTTAGGTGAGAGGCAGCCAAAATGCCCCCAAAATAGGGTTTTTCAGGGTGACCAATTTGCTAAATTTTCTGCAAAAAGGGGGTCTTTGGAGTGAGATTTTCAAAATGTTCCCAAAATAGGGGTCTTTGGGGGACATGCCTTGGTATAAATTTTTCAAAAAATATGTCCGTCTGGAGTGACATTTTCAAATAAATGGGGTCTTGGTGACAGCGATGCATGAAAACGGGGTCTTAACAGATTACATGCGCCCTTCAGGTCTTTTTTTCCGCCTTTTGGCACCCTTTTTGGTGCCAAATTATTTATAAATGTCACTTACATTTTACAGCAAAAAAACAACACATCCCCCGGGTATAGGTAAGTACAATACAGGGTGATCCCAACGTGATGGATAGAGGGATGATATGGCAAACCACTTCCACCCCCGGCCCGCCCCCTTTTTTGGGGGAGGACAAGTCCAACATGACTTAAGTACGTCACAGGAATATAACAGATGCTGATTTTGGTAGGGCCTATACCAATGGATCGCTATGGTCCTCTTTTCCATTGATATACCAAGATGCCGAATAAAGTTAAAAGGACGTCATAAAGTTCACAGTCAGCAAAATGTCAATTTGCCATAGTTATGCCTACTTGTTCCAGTGTAGACTAGGTGACATTATTTTTCACCAGAAAAGTTAGGAATACCCGATTTTCACGCTCTGGCTCTACTTGCTGGGAAATGACGAGTTTTTATCAGAGCGGGTTTTCCTATAATGTTTTTGAATCAGTAAAAATTACGAAATATCAATTTTACACCCTATATCCAGTTTTTCATACGTTCCTCGACGTCATAGTGACGTTTTTTCCAAGAAGGGGGGGGGGGAATGTTGGTACCTATTTTGAGACTAATGCAAAATAAAATTCTATAACTGCTAAAGTGTATTACCAAATTTATGGGACTGGGTGTTCAGGAATAAAATCATACTTCAGCTCTCAAAACCCCTCCCCCCTTCGGGAGTTTTATGTACAAAAAGGCTCAGGTAGACGAGGCCTTGGACGAGCGGTTTATATAAACACGTGAAGTGTTACAAAGGTATCCGTTATCTGCAGTGGGACTATCACCCGGATTATCACCCGGACTATCACCCGGGACTATCACGGGACTAGCATTTATTTGGGCCTTTTCAACTGCAAGACCTAAGGTGCCATACAGTGAAAAGGAATTTCCAATCATACATAAGAAGTGCAATGGCAGCGTTCCCCCCCCCCACGCGTTTGTTCAGGCAGTCGAGGGTTTATTTGCTCGAAGTTTGCAAAGAGTTCCAACACAAGGTCAGTATATAGCTAGATCTTTTGATTACAAGAGTCCATCATTTGTTGAAAACGGTAAATGGAAAAAGATCACTTAGAAACCAAAGCGCAAGCCGTGTGTAAGAAAAGTCTGTGCGTCGCACTGCCAATTCGGCCAACTTTGCGATATCGGCCATACTGATACTGGCAGCAATTAGTTATTCACCTTGCCCATGCCATGTCCATGCCATGCTTCCTAGGCTACAGTCAACCATGGAGGACATTGTATTGAAAACCACAACCACACATCTCCTAACATGCAGGAAGTGGTGTACGCATGAAAGCCTGTTTTGTACTGATGATGTTGTTGATGTATTTGTTGCTTGTTCTAGAGTAGCGGAAATCAGGCACCCGCGGAGTGGGGTCCTTACCTCAATAACGGTGAAAATTGGCAGCAGACGACAAGAATCTGTTAAGACAGCTGGCAGCTATTTCGAAAATTTCAATTACATAAGTCGTGTTCAACTTTGCGATAATTCATTGAAAGTTTGTTGCTATTATCATTAAAAACGGCTTTAACCCTACCCGGACCGGGGCGTTTTGCCGACCGACGGCCCAAAGCAACGAAGGGCAATCGATTTTTATTTTAACGGCACAGATGCCAACGAGAGCCACTTTTGCGTTTCATTGCATCTCGGGCCGTTTTTCCCGACAGGAATAGTAGCGTAAAGTCATAACGGCCCAGATGCAACGAAAAACATGCATAATTCTTCCCGGAAGACGGCCCAGATGCAAGGTGAACATCGCGTCATTCCCCGGAAAGACGGCCCCGATGCACGAGGAACATCGCGCCACTTTCCGGAAAGATGTCCCAGAGGCAACGAGGAGCATCGCGTGCGAAGGCCAATGGGAACAGGGATAATAAATAAAGAAATAAAAAAATAATGGATGCAAGCATTCACATGATTGCATGAAATTTGTAGCTATAGTTCGCCAGTCGTGAGTGGCGCATTACGCTACGGTCATGTCGTGCGTGGGCCCCGGGGCTATTACGCTAGTCAGATCGGTTTACGTCATGAATGCGGGGGGGGGGGTTTATGCATAATTTAAAAGTAGTAATCGAAAAGGGTGGGCTATACAATCGAAATTGTCTATGGCATTTGTACACAGTGTCACCCGCCTGATGAAAAGCATTGCGCCTTCTGCGGGAAACCGATCCGAAATGCAGTGAAAAGCATCGCATCATTTTCCCGGGAATGACGTCCCAGGTGCAACGAAGAACATCCCGTCATTTCCGGGAAAGACGGCCCAGATGCACAGAGGAACATCGCGTAATTTTCCGTAAAGACGGCTATAGATGAAACGAGGAACATCACGTCATTTTCCGGTAAGACGGCCCAGATGCAATGAGGTCCAATGAGAGTCATTTGACGCGACCAAATAGTTGTGACGCCGAGATGCAAAGAAAAACATTTTCCGACCGGACCACGTTTTCGTTGGCGCTCTCATTGCATCTCGGCCAGCGTTAGGGTTAATATTAGTGTAAAAATTATTCTACACAGAGAGGAATTGCCACATGGTCGATCCCGAAGGTTTCTATTCAAAATTGGAGGGGTTGAAAGTTGATTCGATTTCTGTGGCGAAGACGATGGCCGAAAAAGTACTAGAACTTGCATTGAATCGCAAGTTTTATTTCTTGAAATGTGTGAAATTACTTCCGAGACGAATGGTATTCGAATGGTTATTCCCAATAAGAGGTAACTTATTCACCATTAATGTTCATGATCTGCTTCAAAAACAAGTCCTAACTGGTCATCACAACGTTTTTTGGTTGTTTCCAGTCGATGTGCTGTAAGGTTTTTTAAATAAAATGGGACGTCGGGTGCTTTACCTCGTGTAAAATTTCTGCAACCGGTGTTTCAAACGGACCGAGCCGCAGACCGCCAGTTGGGAGGAACGGGAATTGGTGCTGAATCAGTGCTTGGCCACAAAGTGATTCACGATTGTCGATGAAACACAAATATGACGTCATCTGATATATGAGATATATTATTAGCGATCATTCACAGATATTTAGGCTACAACTGATTTTTCTAAAGCCGAAAGAAAATGTTTAAGTTGCCTCATTGGCGTTGAAACAGGTGAACAAAAGTAGATGAGTTTTTATAGGCCTAAGGCTATTATAATTATAAAAAATGGTGTGTGTGTGGGTGGTGTTGTATGTGTGTACATTATATGTAGCGTGTGTGTGTTGTATGTGTGTATGTAATTGGTGTGTATATGTGTGTGTGTGGTTAGGTGTAATTAATATTAAATATAGGAGCCTAACATCACTGTGTATGTACTTTCCCCATCAAAAACTGAAGACTGGAATATTTTAATAGAGGCCGGACTCCCTCCCCGCCAAAAAAACTGTCCAGTATTATATACTTACATTAATTAAATTTAAGTCGTTTAATTGGTGAAACTTCTATCAAGTGATTAAAAAATAGTTCAAAACTAAAGGCGAGCAATCGGCGCCATCCGTAAATAGTAGCCCTAAGCCACACCCACCCGTAAATAGTTCATTTTCAGAAGAACTATTTTCGGCTCAGAGGTACTATTTACGGCGCTTAATCCCGTAACTTACTGCGATCGCGGTAGGCGTCTGCCATTTGCGCGTAGTGGATTGCATTTGGACTACCACACTCATTCACAGAGGTACATCGTGTGACGTGAAAATTTTTGCAATGAAAAATGCCCAAAAATTATTATAATTTTTTTTTATTGTAACTGGAAATTTATTAATGAAGTATATAAAAACAAAATATTATACTGACTCTATTTGAGTCTCTGGCTTAAAACTATGGTCCCTCGGTGATCACATTAGTGCTATTTGGCTTCGGGGCGCCCCCTCAGCAAAATAGCACTAAGTAGTCACCTCGGGACAATAGTTTTAACCAGAGACTCTCATGTCAGATATATTTGTATACTATAAATTCGAGAGAACTTCCGAAAAAGAAACACAATTCGCTACTTTTACCCCCACCCCTCTTCAGACCCTGCCCTAGGACTTAGGACCCAGCCTTTCACTTGGGGGTTGGGGGGGGGTGGTGTAGTCCCGTGTATTCTACATGTAGCTTTGGCTGCCGTTGGCTGCAGGAAACCCTTGACAATATCTTAACCACTCTTGTTTACCACTTATTTTTCATTTGATTTTTTGCTGTTGTATAAAATATAAAAAGTAGCTGAAAGTGATTAAATGTTGACGTATATCGAAGGAAAATTGGCGACAATACGCCATTTTAATTCAACATGCTGGTGGTGGACAAGGCAAGAAGAAGAATCTTGACCACTCCCCTTGGCCCCTAGCATAAGTTGTGCAGCGGGAAATCATTGGGGGCCGAGGGGAGTGATTCAAGATTAATCTTATGCGTGGCACCCCTAACGTCCACCTATGAACTCACCCCAAACAAAAAATAAAAAAAAAAAAAAAGATTTTCCACTTGCTTGCGCAATGATCACATTTGCATTTACAGCTACGGCTGGTTCATTGCACTATGGTGTTCACACTGCGCAATAAGCCGAACACAAGGCACAGGGCCCCACCAGCACGTAATTTACAGAATTAATGTTGGATTAGTTACCGCCCAAGCCCACGAAAGCCGTATGGAAATTTAACCGAAACTGAAACTTTAATTAGAAGTAAATCAAAATCAAAAATATAAAATGATCCTAGAAATCCATGAACATCGTCGGCTTTAGGGGTCGTCTCCAAATTGCCCCGTTAACTTTAATGGGTACTCAATGAGGCACTTTATGTATAGGCTCCGTTGAATTTTAATGAAGGGGCCACCCATTATCCAACCATTAAATTATGTTATGGCCCCTTTGCCTGCCCACTTAGCCCACTTTAAACTAGGCCTCAGAGGGCTTAACCTGAAAGGGTCAATCTAGAAACCACTGCTTGGACTTTATTACCCATGTGAGAGGATCTAATTAATACTCGTTGACCGATGCTTAGCGGGGCCTTTAAATCATATTTAATGAGTTGCACTTTACCCACCAGGTAACCAGGGGGATAAAAAAACTATTCAAAATACAGGAAAGGCAGAGGCATAATTATAATACAGCAGGGTTTCTTATTGTTTATATATATATATGTATATGTAGATTGACTATGACATACTTTCTGTTGTAGCCAGATTGTAATGTTATATAATGTTATAGTAATCAACCCATCGTGTCACCGGAGGGAAAAGTTTTGGACAGCGTCGATTAGTTAGAGAGGAGGCAGAAACGTGAAAACATATGGCCCGATTCAACCGTTTAATGAACGAAACGAAGTAATCTGGCCTTTCATAACAGCGAATGCAAAGGACTTTGTGTGGCTATTTTCAAAAGCACGGGCGCCAAAAGCCAGTGACATTAACTAACCCGTTAACTGGATTACATTGAAGCAAACGATTAGTCAGAGTGTATTGAGAGTTAATCCAACAAAAAATGCTTTTGCGTTGACTTGGAATGAGTTTCAAATTAAGCACAAAATTGATTTTCTACTCCTTGCTTAGGACTACATGTTCCATAGAGTTAGCGTGGAATTTTAATTTCCATCCACTGCACATCCACTCATACCAATGATAATACCTTCGGACAAGTACTAGAGGTGACACGATGGGTTAAATCTACTCTAACGTAGTGTTTGTTAGTAGTAGTATTTAGAAACGTTGTCTATTTCCATTTTGTAATTTGTATTGGGAATTGTCGTCGTGTGGTGGGTCGTGTTGCGGCGTGCTGGGGTGCGTGTGTGGGTATGTGTCGGGGTATTTGTGTGTGTGTGTTTGTGCGGGGGGGGGGGGGTGGATGTATGTGTGTGCGTGTGTGCTAGTAACAAAACAACTGGCATTTATAGTAAAAGTTATGCTGGCATTTGCACATGTTCATGTTCATTAGATGACAGGTTATGGATAACTTTCAATTAGCACGGTCCAGTTCATAGTTGGGGCTCTTGATTTGATAATGCATTTACAGTTTACAGGTTAGTCTGACCCAAAAGGCCAATTTATGAGATTCACCCAACATATAGGTAGATCAATGAAAAAATAGCACACGTATTTACATGTAAATAAACTAAACAGTTATTCGAATGATATGAAAGCAGAAAAAAACAAAATTAGGATCTACTGTGAACGTCAAAATCGCTGGACAGTCATTCTTTTTATAGAAAAATCCTAATCGAGAAATATCAGTGTGAATAAGCTCATTATATAAGATAAAAGCTCCTTAGCTGAGGAGTATAAGCTTACTTTCATATGAATGGTATCATTTTCTGTTTCTTGTAAGTCACACATAGTACAAATTCTGTTTTCAGGAGGTGATTTTAGGGTAAGAATAATGACCCTTTGTGTTCATTAAATTGTGTGCACTAATACGAAGTTTACAAAAAAGTGATCTTGAATACGATTAAGAATGTGAACATAATTCTCTTGATTAAATGAAGTTTAAATTGACAGTAGTACGTTTCGTTTGTTTGGTAGAAATATGAGAATACCATTCCATGTTTGGGTTTAATCCACACTTCATTATTGTTAAATTAAATGTTACAAATCGATTTAATGCCCGTACCAAGAGAAGGAAATTACCATAAGGATAGAACGATTTTCAATCATACGTAGTAACTGGCCAATATTGGTTCTCTTTTCACCATACTTGTTTTATTTTGGGAGTGTTACTTTCAACTAGCCATGGCTTATTCATGTTTCAATGTCATTATTTGGGAGTATTAGCCTAAAAAAAAAAAAAAATGTACTTCATCAAAAAAAATTAAAATTTATTCCAATAAACTGTGTTACGATTTAAACCATAACAAATCGTCGCCCGCATCACATTACTGTCGTATTTCAAATTTTGAGGTTTTTGTGAATTCCGCCTACTTACTCAGTTCATCGAGTTCTTGCCTCCACACAGTTCAAAATGTGAGGAAATGCTAAGTAATTAGTTTATAATTAAAGATTTTTGTCATTTCCTGAAAATATCCTATCCGAAGTTCACATACTGTCGTATTTTAAATCGTCATTCTTTTACACGTGTTTGATATAGCGTTTATTTTGCCGATCCTAAAATAAAGATTTCACATAAAGACATATTTTGACGTATTTCCATGTGATTCGTAAAACCAGCTTTACATAGTGATCTATTTCACGCACATTGAAAAACAACGGCGAGTAATATGCGTGTATTTTGCAATATACATTATTGGTGATTCACATACAGACTTACAAAACTTTGAGCCTAATTATGAAATCTAATTTCAGTTTTAAGTGGATTAG
>JAMKCH010083298.1:0-10147 GCA_023653785.1 Ophioderma brevispina
GTTATAAGCTTTTATTTCACATAGGTTACACCTTCCTATCATTTCAATAAAGAAAATAGAAAAAACGCCAATTGGGCGCAAAAATGTGTTTAAAAAATGAATCCCCAAGTTATAAGCTTTAATTTAACATAGGTTCACCTTCCTGTCCATTTACAAATAAAGAACTCGAGAAAAAAAACTCCAATTGTGCGCAAATGTGTTAAAAACTGCATCCCCAAGTTATAAGCTTTATTAATTTAACCAGAGGTTACCCCTTCCTGTCAATTCAAAGAAAGAAAATAGAAAAAACGCCCCATTGGCGCAAAATTTGTTAAAACTGAATCCCCCAATTTATAAGCTTTAATTTAACAAACATAGGTTCACCTTCCTATCATTTCAATAAGAAAATAAGAAAAAACGCCCCATTGGGCCAAAATGTGTTAAAACTGAATCCCGCCCCAAGTTAAAGCTTTAATTTAACATAGGTTACACCTTCCTGTCATTTCAAATAAAAGAAAATAGAAAAAACGCCAATTGGGCGCAAATGTTGTTAAAACGATCCTCAAATTTTAAGCTTTAATTTTGTAGGTTACACCTCCTGTCTTTTCAAATAAAGATGTTACCTAAAACTGAAACTTTCGTCTTAAATAATATCAACACAATACATGTACAAGCTTCCAAATCATTACGTAGTATAACGCTACTTGGCCTGATCATTTCTTACTTATAACTCTCCTATTTTTACTCACCCTTTATCTCTCCCTGCAACGTTTTTAAAAAAAAAAAAAAAACCAACCCATCAAAAAGCCATCTTCACAGAGACTTAAATCAAAGAATGTTTTTTTTAAGGCCAATTCCAAACATGAATGATGTTAATTCTTTTGTCTTAAATTGCACTCGGGTGGGCTAGGGGCACACCCAACACTAAACTCCAAAATGAATAGTAGTACGGATATCATTTTCATAAAAAGAAACATTTAATGAAATGACCTTTCGCTATAGAATAGACTCCTTCGCAATTTTTAGAGCAGTGGTTTCTATAGTCGGGTCGCCTTAGTCATCATGTAACCTTGAACTTAACAACCGGTTTCAACCACTGGCACTTCAAATTAGGCTAATTTCATTTCATCCCCTGATAATCTAGATAATGTTTTAAGACTTTTATCCATAAGGTTATAATAAATACCACTTTTCCACATTCATAATATGTGACAGCCCAAGGTTATACATACTCAACAATATTGGTTAGCCTTGCCCCAAGAGAGACAACACAGTTTGGCATATTTAACCTTGTCTCCAGATCGCAGTATAAGGCCACTGGTGATTGGTTGGACGTCAGTTGAATTATCATAGGCTGGATCAACAAGTACAACTAGTAAATCTATGGGTCAAAGGTACTTTAAAGGTCTGCCTCCAGTTTGGCCTGGTCAACTCTCTCTAGAGCAATGTACTGTTAGATTTGAATTAGCAAGTAATCCTAAAGGAAGTGACTATTCCGCCGGACTTGTCTGGCGAATTACTGTTGTGAAATCTATTTTACCGGACAACTTATGCTGGCGCTATTTTTTTTGCAAAGTTTTCCCGGCGTCCTTCGCTTGCGTTTTTCCTTAACGCCTCCAATAAAGTGAATTCTTGGCTGTGCGATTGTTTGGGTTGGTACATTTTGTGACCCCACTTTTCTGCACCCATTTTGCTCAGAATTCAGCTGCCTTGACGGAAAGTGCACGTGATGGCTGTACTTTATTCCGTCAAGGCTGCTAAATTCTGAGCAAACTGGGGCAGAAAAGTGGGTTGCAGTATCCCGTCCGTTCCGGCGATTTTGTTGGAAGTATGGAGACTTGACTTGAATATAATTAATTCACGATAAGTTTAAAATAAATTGAAATGAATCAACCGTCCGGGAATAGACTTGCGGTATATTTGCCCAGCTAGTCCGTCTAAGAGCGTACTTTGCGGTATATTCGCCAGACTAGTCCGGCGAATAGCGTTTGCCATATCCTAAAGACCACTTCAATTTTGTTCTTGCTATGGGCCTCTCCACCACAATAACAATTTTTTGCAGCCCGTGAATTTTCACATGGAATGTAGGGAAACTGATTGTGGTAAATACCTTAAAGTTTGAGTTTGCTAATATGAGACGGCATTAAATTAATAAATATTTTTCAGTTAACTTTGGTTATCAGAAGACAGCCCTACTTGAAATTTAGAAATACAGATATGTTAAAAAATAGTTTATTTGAAATATTCCCCTCTTCCAGAGGTAGAGTGAGTGTGACCATGGGCCTGTTAGTAAGGCAAGTACCCAACTGCCAGGACTTGGCTGTAAAACTTTCAATGCCATTAGTGAAATGGTTTACTTGAAGATGTCTACTCATATGATCAGAAGGCCCCTGTTAAGGTGGCTGTTAAGCCAGGAATTCAAAGGAACTGTTTTGTTTGCCGTATCTTCTTAATTGGTGTTCCAACATATAAAGTAATACATATTGTGAGAAGGAAATGACTCAGGGAATCCAAATATAATAACATTTTTTCCCAAAAATACGTATTTTTTGAGAAAATCCTAAACAATGGTGATTTTCATCACTTTTTTTTGGTTCCCTATAAGAAAATATAGAATGTAAAAAAATGTGCCTTGTTTCGTTTTTGTATCCATAGTCATAGTTCTAAGGTCTGTATTCCCCTTTTTCAATTCGGCACTATGTATCCAAAGTAATTTGCCAAAACAAATTAAAAAAAACCGCTTGTTCAATTTGGAGAAAAACGCCAAGATTGTTCAAAGGTTGAAATAATACGATTTGTAACCAAAAATGAAAAACTTAAAAAATACCGACCCTGATTTTGATAGCTCTATACATGCTTTCATTTCTTTTCTTACCGGTTGCGATATGGTTACGAGTAACTGGGAACCGAAAATCACGAGTTATCGCCGAAAGTGAACACAGAGAAATCGCCATTTTTCCAAATATTGTCCCCTGTTTCTCTACAAAATATAGCCTTATTTCCAAACAACAAGCGTTTCATGTTCTTATTCTTCACACTGCTTCTTCTGCAAAGGTTCAAATGCTTCATCGGGATACTTATGATCAAATTCAACAATTTATGAGGCTCAAATCGTGTAATTAAAATCCCATTCTGTTTGCAAAAGCTCTTCACGGGCAACCCTTTTACAATTGCTACAAGTTAACGCCGGGTAATGCGTCATATCGAAAGATGCATCAAGAGGGCTTTGTATGATGCCGCATCATTACATCGCGCGCAGCCGAATAGCCAGATGCCGATGCGTAATACGCGAAATTTCCCGCCCTTTTGCAGTGTCAGGCCCATGTGATGTTTTTTGGTCAAAAATGCGTAACATAGTGTAAAAGTAAAATTGAACAAAATATGAGGAAAAAATAAAGATATATAGATTCTGTTAAGGTTGTTCCCATGTGTAGCTCACGAGTTACTAAATAGATCTAAAGTCATATTTCCAATTGTTTTCACATCTTAACAATTTTAAACCAAAAGACATTGTCCTTCATTTTTCATTTCCATAGGCCTTTGTAGCGCTCATATGTCAAAAATCACAAAATATCAGGTTTTGTTCATATGTTTAATTACTGTTTTTGAATTTTTTCTGCAGTGAACCCTACTCTATTTTTAATTTTTTCCTTCTGCAGAATATTAAAGCAGTGTAACTCTTTCATATTTCCCTTGCTGGCGGGTAACATAGAATACCCAACTCAAGATATGGGCATTTTGTTTCCCAAAAAACATTATTTGAAAAAACACATTTTGGGAAAAAAGGGCCATATCTTTTTTTTAGTTTTAAGTATTTCTATGATACCCGCACAATGAATTAGGAAAGAAGCCACACCTGCTTCCATATTCTGTCATAAAAAATTAAAATAGGAGTAGGGTTCACCAGAAAAAATTCAACTAAAAATTATGAAAAACCCTGTATTTTTTGATTTTTGAACATCTGAGAGCTGAAAGCCTATTGAAAATGTAAAATTAAGACAACATTCTTTTGGTTTGAAAATTGTTAAGATGTGGACAATCATATTGGGAAATATGATCTTTAGACCTAGTTAGTAACTCTTGAGCTACCAGGGGAACCACCGTAAAATATTGGAAATAAAACATGTTAATGTGCGTTAACATGAAAAAAACTAAAACCTGGCCATTTGACTAAGTTTCCCCTGACTTCACAGCCACCTTAACTTTCCTGCCAATTGGTTATTCAGAAACTGAGGCTTCAAAATCATGCCACCTAGGCCAGCATGATAATGCATGGCTTCAGCTTTCACAGCATCATCTACATTATAGCAACAGACAACACCATAATCTTGCCTACCCCACAATTCAGCCAAAACACATTTAAGAATGCCGAACAAAATTCCCCAAAACGCAACATCCGCTCTAATTTTAAAAATCCACACATAACTTTCAAAGAAATGTCATAACTTGCATACTCGCAAAGTTTCAAAAGATTTGGACAAGACATGAGAGACTAGTTATGAGAGAATGTTGGGTTCCTACTCTAATCTTAATTTGCTACTGATGACAATAGCCCTTAGATTAAGAGGCTAACACTCAGTATTAAAAAAATAAATGGTATTCATCACCTTTAAACTTACAAATACCACATCAGCCAGTCAATTATAACAAATGAGCTCCCAATTATAATGAAATGTTGTTTTTTCTGATATCTCGTACCATTTTTTTAAAGTTTGACGATTTGTCGTATATCTCCTCCCATTACCATATGTTTGTAAGTACTATAAACTAAGACCCTTTTTATTCCTGGTAACAAACGGACCTTTGTTTTACCTTTCAGCAATCCAAGCATTTTTTTCATTGTGACCCCTGTATATGAATTTCCCCTCCTGGATTCCACCCCCACTTTCACAAGGGGCACCCCGCTAAATTGTTCATTACACCTTCATAGAAGACAATCCGAGAAAAGATGCTCGGCTCTCCATCTGTACCAGAATTTCTCATGTGACTCAACTATTATCTCCAGAGAACGCTTTTTAAAACAAAAAAAACAGTACAATCTCACTTCTGATGGAAAGAACTGAATAGATACCTTGCCTAATACACCATGTATCAGTGATGAAATATAGCCTGAGGGAATAGGGGTAAAATGAATACCCCTTTACAATCAACTTCCAGAAAATGCCACAAAACTTAAAGGAAAAGTAGCCAAATTTGTTCTTTATTAACTTAATATTCATTATTTTTTTTTAGCAAAGCACTGATTTATAAAAATTATGTTATAAATTGGGTGCAATGAATATGTAATCCCCCAACTGCACCATCTGCCAGGTGTGGGACCTTTGAACTGTGATTACAACACTTCGCACTTACAATCGCCCAGGTTATTTTTTATCATATCCTTGAAACGTAAGCAGCTTGCTGTGGTGGGGGTCATAGATTTGTAAAGTCATGTTTTCCTTAAAACGTTAACTCAGGACTTTACACAACAACGCATCCTACCCAGCATTGGTCGACAGGAAGTCAATACCCATCTCTTTTACTTACCTATAGGTTCCACATCCTTGAGCATCTCATAGGCTGTTTCATCATAGTCTAACTTGCAAGCTGTCCGTAAGTCATGGGCCGAATCCTCCCAGTGGCCCAACTTCGGTGTGCCTTGCCGCGCCACTTGTAGCCTTGTGCAGAGTCTGGGTTGAGTTTGCTAGTCGTCACAGCACGAATGGCAGCATTGGTCTTCTTCTTTCTTGTGTAAACACTGCGTAAAGTCAAAATATGTTGACATTAGTCCTCCTTCATACCTATAGTAGGTTATTTGTCCCCGTAGTAACATCGTGGGTGACCCATGTGGAACCAAGGCATCCATATGTCCATTCTGCTCTCTTACAACTACATATACTCGTTTGACTTCATTTCTTTTCTCATGAGAAATTCTCATTATCTTTATCTCCGCTAAATTAATAGATCGGGATTCGATTCTATACAAAATCGTTATTGCTTTACAGGTTGGGGGAATCTTAAGAACTGCAGAAGAGGTGGGTGCATGGGGTGGGGGATCTTGAACCACTGAACATACCATATTGGCCATTTACGATCATGTTTTTAAGCAGATCTCCAATTATTTGTTTTTTTAATTTATCAGAAATTTCATATCTATTAAGAGAAATTTTCTTATCATGTAAGAAGGAAAATTTAGTAGCAGGGTACATAACAATAACCTGAATTGAATACTTGCCCTGTACTGTTTGTTACAAATGACAATATATTTTTCTTATGGGCCCTAAAAGGGAAACATCTACGAATATTTAAACATTAAAACACACCATATCCCTTGCAAGTCAATCTTTCTAGATACAGCAATATGTACTGGCATATATTAAAAAAAATACATTGGTAAATTTGTAATGACTAACTTACTGCTAATGTGATAAGAAGTACCCATGAACCTAAATTAAATTTGAATATAAATAAAATCCCCTGCAGATTCATATAAATTTTTAATAAAAAGTAGTTGTATACTGTAGTAAAATGTTGTTTTACTTTTAATTTTTTATGAGAGTTAGAAAGTGTATGCCGCATAGTTTACACGGGTATTTACCACTGGGTGTGTGTATCATGAACGTGTGTGTGAGCATGAACGTGTGTGTGAGCATGAACGTGTGTGTGAGCATGAACGTGTGTGTTAGCATGAACGTGTGTGTAGCCCCTGAGTGTAATGTGGCAGACTTGTGCATTGTGTGAGTTTTTTGGTGCGATGTGTGTGTTATGCATGGTGTGTGTGTGTGGTGCATCGTGCATGCATTCGTGTTTGGAAACTGCCTTACTCTGGGATGTGTTTATAAAGCCTTGTGGTGACTTTTTCTTTGTGGGGTCCTCACAAACTGCAATAACATGCATCTTAAAAAGGAAAATCCACAAATTTTATTTTTAACATGGTGAAAGGTATTTTTTTCTAAATTTATTTAGGGTTGGGATTTATTTAAAATTATGATATAGGCCTACATTATGCATTTACACTCTCCATTAAGGTGGTATTAGGTAATTTTTCAACCGGCAATGATTCAACATTTTTAGCTTTTCTTTTCAAAATTCATCTCGCTGCTCACAAACTAATTCCAATGTACTTTTTAGAGACAGCCCATCACTCTAATTTGTATTTTACAAAGTGGAGATAGCCCGTCAACCATTAACTGTTTAATCTAGTTAGATATCTTTAACTCTTGTCTACTGAAAAGGGAGTGGTTGCCACCCCCTTCAATTTTTTTCCACCTTGCAAAACCCCCCTTTTCTGGTGTCAAATTATTTAAAGTGACAGGAGCAGGTTTTTTTAGGATACAAATTTCTCTCAAATTGCACTGGATCGGTTGTAGACCACCTACCGAGAACGTTTCAAAGGTTTATTGGATAAACAAGTACAAAAGGAAAACATAAATCTTGTTTTGAACTTACCTGCTATCGTCATCTTCCCTATAGAAAACCATGCTTTGATTTTCTGTTGTGAATACTTAATCATCATATTAATACATAAAGACAGCTTATTCAATTCAGGTGTGATCTAATACATTGGTAAGCATTCAAAATATGCAAAAATCCTGGGTTCGAAATAAATTGGGGGTGCTTCTTTCTGGAATGTCAATTGACATTTTATGCTCCTTTTCATTAAAAAACAAACATCCACTGGGATACAGCTAATGTACAGGGTGATCCCAAAGTGATGAATGGGGGAAACCACTCCCTTCAGGAGAAGTACCAACATTGAACATGCCTATAGTTGGAGTAATAATTTCTTGGCCAAGTTACTAGGTACGCCCGCTTCCCCACCAAAACAGCGCACCACTGGGTTGCACGTAGACGCAGTTCACGCGACAAACAATGCGCGCGTACGCCAGGGCCAAGAAATTATTACTCACACTATAGCACAACACAGGAATATCACCGACAGTTGATTTTGGTACCAATAGATAGCTATGGTCCTTATCTTTCCATTAATACCAAAATAAGTACCAACATGCCTAGCATTACATCACAATGATGTCAAAGTTTTCATGTCCACAAAATGTCCATTTCCACAGATACATTATAGAATAAGGACAAATTCAATTTTTTCACCAATAAAGTTAGGAATGTCCCATTTTCATGGCAAGTTAATTTTATATACACACAAAGCCTTTTAGTGCTATAAAAATGTTTTTGAGCCAGCATATTTGCAAATTATCCAGAATTTTCAAACTTGTATGTCATAGGGATGTCATAATGGGAATATTGGTAATTAATTTGATACCAATGGAAAGAAGGAACTCTAAGCTATCGTGTGATACCAAATTTAATGGAATCAGAAATTCAATAATGAAAATCATGGGGTGGTGAGTTATGTATAGTGTAGGTACTCCTATCACAATACTGGTGGCCAAGGCTTAAAATTGTTTATTTCCCAGGTTTAAAAGTGGTTTGATCACTTGACTGTGGAGGGTGTAATATTACCCCCTGCCAAACTTACCGCTTTGCACAGAGGGCACAATATTACGGCCTGGAGACTGATGGAAATAAGGCAGGCTTAGATTAAAGGCACTATCAGTTATTTGCTAAATCAGAAAATTGAAAAAAATCATCAAGAATCAGATTTTGGCATGTTTGTAACAAGTAAAGGTATCCTAAAATATCCTGCAAATGATAAGCCCAAAAGCAACCTAATAAAGGACAAAATCTAACATTAAAGAGACACTGGCACAGTTGAAAAATAGAGCGCCCTCAAGATTTTTCAAAATCGATATTTTTGCATGGTTGTAAAGCTTTTATATACATTAGCCCTCACCTGAAATGATCAAGACCAAATCAGCATCCTTATGGGTAAACAGAACGATTTTATAATTAATGTCACCGGCGATATTAATTCAGCAGATGACGGAAATGGCGTTTAACACAAGTAAACGCACACCGTATGCATGTTTCCCACGGCATGCACTCTGTTTGACGGGTCTGTGACTTTGTGGTTTTAATATCAATGAGTACGAGTCTATGATATTCATGTAATATACACATTTGTTAATTAAAGTTACGGAAAACTTTTAGCCTACATGTCTTTAACCTCTTATTAACGTCCCTATCTGTTTTTGAGTATGTTATTTTTATGTGTAAAATGCATCTCTGTTCTTCAATGGCCTTATAGATATGACAATTAACATCCTTTAAACAGAAAAATATGACCAAATGATGTCAACCATTACGTATTACTTTTCCTGGTTTGATAAAGTGTACCACACATACACACTACTGAATCGAAACAAACCAACTGCTTGATCAAAGTAGCTACTTTGCTTCAGCAAATTAAGCGAATTTAATCTTCATCAAAATAAGGGATGTGCGAGGAACATACTATACTTCAAAAAAATTTAAATCTTTACCAACACTTGTCAAAATAAGCGATTTTGCTGGTATGTGGGTCATGGTTTTCTCAAAGTCACAAAAGTTATTCGACTTATCTTCAAATTACATAAGAGTGTGAAAATAATTGTTATGAATCTATGACTGCATTTGGCAGTGCAAGGTTACATCCTCATTTAGCAATGCTCAGTGGGTCCATGCTCTTTGATGGTAAAATTTTTAGCAAAAGCATCCTTGTTCAGTACTTGTACACAACCAGGATGATTTACATGCATACATCAAAGTGTATGATCTAGAGTTGTGGGTGTTTGTGTGTGTGTGAAATACCAACCTGGCTCTCTTGGCATAGAGCAGTGCTGAGTGGGGATTCATCTCTACTGCTTCAGTGAATAACTTGACTGCCTCATCCAGATTACCATCACTCATGGCTGCCATGGCTTCACCTCTCTTGTTCATTGCCTCATCAGCCATCTCTTCACTCACTTCTTTGTCTTCATCTCCCATTGGCTGAGGCTCATCTGAGTCTCCCTCTATCACACCTTCCATGTCAATTTCTGTGAGGTAGAGAAAATAAAGATTTGAGAAAGAAAAATAACTGTCTTGGTTCAGATGGGGAACGATTCTACTAACTCCTGATTCCAGTAATATATGGCACTAAATTTTTGGAATAAAAATATTTTATAAAACAATTTTGAAGGAAGTCTACATCTTTGAAATGCAGTAAAAAAGTAGGCATTTTGTATGCATTTTGAGGGGCAGGTTACAAATCTGCCGGACAGCACAAGACTAGGTTGGCCTTGATCAAGGC
>JAMKCH010083300.1:0-14167 GCA_023653785.1 Ophioderma brevispina
CACAGTTACGTTGGTAATTGTCTAAGAAACTATACCTGCGAACGAGAATGCTAAGAAATGCGTATTTATCATAAAATAAGCGATTTTGTAATTAGAATTGGGATCTTAGATTGGACTTAACGGCAGAGCTGGAAATGCTACGTTTATGTCCGTCCATAATGAAATAGTGCCACCTCGAGAAGATAACCTCTAACTTGACTTGCCTAAACCAATAAAACAACTAATGGATGAGCGTAGATACGTACATGGCGCTATTTCCCGGCTATTTCACATTGGAAGGCCGTTTCCAGCAGCCGTTGAATTATTATCGGGATCCCGATAATAATTATTCTAATTACAAAATTCCTTCAGTTGTGACACACAGACATTTTCGAGTGTCACGATAAGACGTTGGTGGAGGGTCTAAGGCTCTGGTTTGGTTCAAAGGTAGCGATGGTTTCATCCATATTTTCGTCAAAATTAAACCATTTTATGATGAATTAAAACGATACACACGCTAGAAATCACTATAGGAGACTCTTCATTCACATTTTTGTGAAACAGGCTTCAATTTTGTATCAAATCATGTCGTTCGATATTTTACGAGACATTCCACAATGCTCGGACTTGTGATCATTTCCCTGGCCAGGTTACAAGCGAAGTTTGATAGAAAAAGGGATGCTAACTTTTAGCGGGCCCAAAAGACAAGTGCAACCTGATGGGATGACACCGATCACATGGCATAAATGCTTCTTTTTGATTGGTGCAAATCAACATCATAAATGGCGCTACTTCCACGCCCTCATAAATAATTATAAGTTTCTTTCAAACTTTCACTCATTACTAAAATTACATGTGCTCTTTTGCACACGTCTCAAATTAAGGGTTTACCGCATGTCAAGCATTGCGTCACATCCCCCTTGCTATTAAAGGGTGATGGCCCGATTTGAGGATATGATGTTTTCATCTTGATAGACTGGCCTTCACTCAAAAACCCCATCTGTAAAGTTTCGCGCCGATATTTCAATCCGTTTTGATGCGAGAGCTAAAAACGTGATTTTATAAACCCCATAGAGTACTGTGTAAAATTAATATTGGTCGACCAAAATGTCGCATATTTTCGCTCATAACTTCCAAACCAAACATTCTTTGGCTCTAAGATTTCACAGGGTAAATGAGAAAAATAGTAGCTTTCTTCTGATACCAAAATGTTGACCACTTCCGGTAAAATCTGGGGTTCTGGGGACGGGGCTATTAGCGATCGGGCCATGGACCTTTAAGATTGTGTCAATCTTCTACTTTATTTTTTGCAGAAGAACGACACGCGTCACATCTCCCTTGTTAAGATTTTTTTTTTGAAATCTTGCATATCTTTTTAAACATAAAACATACTTTGTTTTATCACAAAATATTATATATCAACAAAACTTTTTGTAATAAAAAGTTCAGAGTTCATCGCTGGCTTCAGTCCTGTACAGTAGTACGATGATATTGCAAAATCAATGCAATACAAATTTTTGGCAGAGTTCAGCAGTGCTAAAATTTCACTGTTAAGTGGCAAGAGTTTGACAGTTCTATGCTATCAATTGGCGAAAAAGTTCGACAATGCTGCATTTTACCGTCGATTGCTTGGCAAATATTCAATAGTGTATCTGATATCCCAAATACACTTTTCAAAAATGCATTTTTATGTACGTAAATATTTAATTTTATAAAAACTTAAATATTTATTTATCTCACACACATCACTGGAGCAGACTCTCCACTGTTACGCGCCAAGCCCCGGTACAGTGAATGATGGAAGGCGCGCAATCGCTCCACCAGTCAATACACCGAAACCCAAAGTTCGAACTTCCAACTCAAAGAAAATGCATGATTTAAACCACCACACCCATTTACCACTTTATTTAAAAATACACCAAACCAACACTTGATTCGTATCTGCATGTTTGTGAGTGTTTTGACCACTGGTAGTCGGTAAAATAAAATTTGACCTACCATCTTACTAATTTTTTTTCTGGTGCATGCGAATGGCGCATTGAGAGATTCTACTAAAAGATACCTCACATCGACCTCAAACCAAACAAAAAGCATGATTTTATAACCAACAAATTGTACACATGTTTTTAATTACACTAATCTTGTTTTTTTCAAAAACTTCAAAATAACACAGGAAATACAAAATTAAAAAATTTACTCAATTTAAATGCCTAAATATCATTTCAAACATAATTATTTTTACTGTGCATATAATGTCAGGCAACAAATTAAAAATATCCAAAAAAACATAATAATTTATCAAACATTCACAAAATTTTTGTTTGTGGAAGTAATTTATTTCACATTAATACCGAAAGGTATGCGCAACAGGCAAAACACAGGTGTATAAGTGTCCATGCGTTAGAAACTCCTGATCACATTCTTTCCGCAAGATACCAACCTCATGGTTGCACACCTCTAATTAATTAAACTGCCTATACTACCATTTACAAACGCACCGTCAGGAAACTGCATTTCTTCACTATCGTGCGACTGGTACCGTAAATGTCAGTTGTTCTCAGAAGATCTTGGTAGTGACAGTCTGCCAATGTGAATGGTAATGTGCAAGGGTTGACCAGCTACCTGGTGAGATATCGGGACACGATGACAGCACCCCGGAAAAGGCATAAATTGCATAGAATCAAAGGCCATTTTCCCTGGAGAGAGAGAATAGTACTCAGCCTAACAAATTTAAAAAAGTAATCAAACACTTCGGATTTACACATGCAGCCTGTAAGTAAAACACTGATAAGTACATCTAGATCAAAAGTACAGTCATTTGGCCAAATCCGAGCCTTTTTTTTTGGAGTCAACTTAGCGATGTGGCCAACTCAAAAAAACCCATCTGGAAAGTTTCGCGCCGATTATGTCAATCCGTTGTGAGCGAGAGCTCTAAAACGTGATTTCTAAACCCCCGGTATAAACCCCATAGAGTGAAGTGTAAAAATTAATATTGGTCGACCCAAATGTCGCATATTTTCGCTATAACTCCAAACCCAACATTCCTTCTTTGGCTCTAAGATTTCACAGGTAAATGAGAAAAAAATATTTTCTTTTACATTATATAACTGCAATTACAAAATTGTTGACAATTCCGGTAAAATCTCTGGGTTCTGGGGACGAGAGGCTATTAGCGATCGGGCATGGACCTTTAAGATTGGTCAATCTTCTACTTTATTTTTTGCAGAAGAACGACACGCGTCACATCTCACTTGTAAGATTCTTTTTGAAATCTTGCCATATCTTTTTAAACATAAAACATATTTGTTTATCACAAATATATATATCAACAAAACTTTTTATAATAAAATTTTATTGTTTTTTGAATTAAAAAGAAATTATAGCAAAGTAGCCTATGGGATATTGCAAAATCAATGCAATACAAATTTTGGCAGAGTTCAGCAGTGCTAAAATTTCACTGTTAAGTGGCAGGAGTTGGAAAGTATATGACTATCAATTGGCGAAAAAGTTCGACAATGCTGATTTTACCGTCGATTGCTTGGCAAATATTCAATAGTGTATCTGATATCCCAAATACACTTTTCACAAATGATTTTTATGTCACGATAAATATTTAATTTTATAAAAACTTAAAATAATTTATTTATCCACACACATCACTGCGAGCAGACTCTTCACGTACGCCGCCAAGCCCCGGGAAGGAATGATGAGCAAGGCGCGCCAATTCCACCCGTCAATACACCGAACCAAAGTTCAACTTCCAACTCAAAGAAAAATGCATTATTTAAAAACCACATTTACACTTTATTAAAAATACACAACCAACACTCTGATTCGTATCTGCATGTCTGTGAGTGTTTTTTGACCAATGGTTTAGTGCGGGTAAAACTAAAATTTGACCTACACACTTACTAATTTTTTTTCTGGTGCAGTGCGAATGGCGATTTTGAGTCGCTTCTACTAAACAGATTACCTCACATCGACCTCAAACACAAACAAAAGCCAGTGATTTTAATAGACCAAAAAATTGTACACATGGGGTTAAGTACACTAATCTTTTTTTTTCAACAAAAATAAAAAAACTGTAAAAAATACAATACCAACACGCTCGTTTAATTTACTCAATTAAATTGCCTAAATAAATTTCAAAACAAAATTATTTTACTGTGCATATAATTTCATGCAACCAAAATAAAAATATCAAAAACATAATAATTTATCAAAAATTCACAAAATTTTGTTTTGATGAAGTAATTATTTCACAAATACCGAAAGGTATGCGCAACAGGAACACACGGTATAAGTGTCATGCGTTAGAAACTCCACCTAATTTCTTTTCCTGCACGAAGATTACCAAACCTAATGGTGCACACCTCGAATTTAAATGCCTATAATACCATGAACAAACGCAACGTCAGGAAAACTCTCATTTCTTACTATCGTTGCGACTGGACCTTAAATGTCAGTTGTTATCAGAAGAAGATCTTGGTATTGACAGTCTGCCAAGCATGGGAAATTGCAAGGGTTGACAAGCTCCCTGGTGAGATATCGGCACACGATTGACAGCACCCCCGGAAAAAATGCATTAAATTGCATAGAATCACAGGCCAGTTTCCCTGTCGAGAGAGATAAGTACTCAGCATTAAAAAATTTAAAATAAAGTAATCAAAACTTCGGATACACATGCCCTTTAAGTAAAACCCTAGAAGTACATATAGAATCAAAATTACAGTCAGTTTGGCCAAATCCGGCCTTTTTTTTTGGAAGTCAACTTAGAGATGTGTCCCACTGTCATAAATTGCTTTCAACATGTCCGGCGTAGGTTGGGGGGTATTAGAGGTGTGAAATCTTCAACCCCCTCACATTTTTGTGAAAATAACGTGTTTTTGGTAACTTGTAATCTTTGTGAACTTACACGAGCAATTAAAGAGATTTGCAAAAACTGTTTGAGTATATTTACAGAAAATATAAAATGGATGTTATCATGATAGACGATAATTCTATCTAATGTAGTCATAGCATGCTGACGCAGGTAATCAATGCCGGTAGAGTGTTTAACCCAAGTGATTTCTTTGCTTTATATAATTGTTCAAGACGTGTCTCTTAAATCTTAACATGGGTTTTCTTTAAAAAACATGACATATTGATATTGTCTTTGAGTTCTCTTTTATTTTTTGGTGGGGGGGGGGGGGTGTAGGTAGGTTAGGGGGGTAACCAATCCAGAACTTTTAAATCACAAGAATTTTTGTCTTCGGTGATTTGCTAAGGTAAAACATTTCGATATATCAAGATGATCCTATTAGCCAGTGTAGTACGTTACTTAATAAACTTGCAAAATAAACATGAACCAGCACATTGTCCAGATTATGACATTACCACCAATGGGAGAAGACAAAACCAACGGCGAAATTCAAAAACATGAGCCAGTATCACCAATGGCCCAATTCTCACTGACCCATTCACTCACACACACAAAGGAGGAGAGACGAAAAATGAACAATGCATGTCTTCACTATATATTGCTACAGTAAAAGTGACAGTTAAGATTGTTTGGTTATAGGCCTTCTTCTGCATTAAATGAACATGGGTCACTGGTAACCCTGGTGAATTAAGCAGTTCTTTATGGAATAAAACTGCACGTCAATGTACTTAATTCCATAAAGACTGCCGATTCATCAGGGGCCAATACTAGTAATTCAGGAGTCCCTATTATAGCTCAATCTAATGGTAAAATTTCACTTTTCATATCTGCCGCGTCAACTTTGCAAACCCCCACGCCACTTCCAGCATTCTTTGTCAAAGGCTCCCTTCTCCACCTTGGCCAAAATTCTTGTACGGAGAGTTTTCTACATGTCCGGAGACACCGGTTGCCTCCTTCATCTTCCTTGAGAAAAAAAATGGGAAGGAAACATATGAAGTGATTGTGATTAACAAATACATCACGATTGTCTTGAAAATTGTCTTAAATATTGTTAATGTGTCATAAGTAGGCATGTGCAGATTTTCCGTCAAGAGGGCTCCCTTCATCGGATGTACATAGGCTTATATGCCACTTTTGATGAAAAAAAAATTGGAAATAACATCACTATTTCTTAAAACTAGAAACAGTGATCAGCCCTTCATCATCATACTTTCTTGCATCGGCTAAGTAAGAAGAATAACAAATTCTGTATGGTTAGTCCAATTTAAAATTTTTCAGAACATCCAAGGGAAAAAGAAGTAATGTAAAGTCAATTTCATGTAGTTGCCAAACTTTTCTTAAAATTTACGGATTTCAACATAAGAATATTAAATTAGAAGGTATGCTTATCCATGTATATTAAAATCACAATAAACGGTGCCTGAAATTTTGATCGTTCCCCGCACTCACAATTGTTACATATCAGCATGGAATTTATGATGAGTTGCAATGACTAAAAGCATATTTATGTGATAAATTCTCCTTTTACACAGTAAAGTACCGGAAATCTCTACAATTTCAGCTAAAATTATTAAATCTTGGTATTTACTGCGGACTTGTTTGCCGCGATCATATTTTTGAATCAGACGACAACTTCTGACAGTTCCTAGGGTTCAGAGGTATAGTTAGCCGGCGGGGTTGACCCCCCAAAATATGTACAGGGTGCACACCTCTAATTAAAACTGCCTATTACGACCATGTAACAAACGCACCGTCAGGCAACTCTCATTTCTTCACTATGTGCGACTGGTACCTTAAAATGTCAGTTGTTATCAGAAGTTATGGTATTGACGTCTGCCAAGCATGGAAATGGCAAGGGTTGACCAGCCCCTGTGTGAGATATCGGCACACGATGACCAGCACCCCCGGAAAATGCAAAATGCATGAATCACAGGCCATTTTCCCTTGTCTAGAGAGATGATAAGTACTCAGCCTAAAAAAATTTAAATAAAAGTAAATAAAGTATCACACTTCGGATTTACAAATGCCACCTTTAAGTAAAACCCTAGAAAGTAAATCTAGATCAAAAATTACAGTCATTTGGCCAATCCGAAAAAAAAGCCTTTTTTTGGATAGTCAACTTAGAGATGTGGCCCACTGCACTAATTTTATACTTACAGTCAGGCGTAGGGTTGGTGGTTAATTAGAGGTGTGAATGTGAAATCTTCACCCCCTCACATTTTGAAAATACCACGTGTTTTTGTTAACTTGCTGAACATACACGAGCAATTTTTAAAGAGATTTCAAAACTGGTGAGTATATTTACAGCAAATAAATGGGATGTTATAATGATAGCGCTAATTCTATCTACTGTAGATAGACACTGATGACAGCCATGTAATCAATGCTTTGAGTGTTTAAACCCAAGTGATTTCTGTGACTTATTTAATTGGTCAAGAGATGTCTCTATAACCTTATATACATGTGTTTTCTTTAAAAAAAAGACATATTGATCATGTCTTGTGAGTCTCTTTTATTTTTTGGAATGGGGGGGGGGCTACCCAATCATGGGACACTTTTAAAGCAAAAGAATTTTGTCTTCGGATGATTTGCTAAGGTACACATTCGTTATATCAAGATGATCCTATTATCAGTGTAGTACGTTACTTTAATAAACTGCCACACAATAAAAACATGAAACAGCACATTGTCCAGATTTATGACATGACCCCCAATGGGAGGAGAGAAGAAGGAAGACAAAAAACGGCCTTTCAAAAAAAATGAGCCAGCACAATGGCCATTTCCCTCACTGACCCATTCACTCAACACACAAAGAGGAGAAGACGGGAGAAAAATGAACACTGCCTTTGTCTTTTCACTATATTTTACAGTAAAATGTGCCAGTTAAGATTGTTTTGGGTATAGGCCCTTTTTTCTGCATTAACTGACCATGGGTCACTGGTAACCCTGTTGAATTACAGCAGTCTTTATGGAATAAACTCACGTCCATGCTACTTAATTCCATAAAGACGCCGAATCATAGGGGGGCACTAGTAATTCAGGGTCCCTTATAGCTCCTCTAATGGTAAATTCGAACCTTTCCATAATCTGCCGTCAAGCTTTGCAACCCACCACGCCACTTCCAGCATCTTTGTCAACGGCTCCCTTCTCCAACCTTGGCCAAATATTCTTGTACGGGAGTTTTCTACACGTTCCGGAGACACCGGTTCGCTCCTTCATCTCCTATGAGAAAAATGGGAAGGAAAAATATGAATGATTTGATTGATTAACAAAAAAATCTATTACGATTGTCCTTAAATGTCCATTAAATATTGTACATGGTGTCAAAGTAGGCATGTGCAGATTCAGTCCAAAGAGCGGCTCCCTTCATCCGGATTTACATAGGCATTATATGCACATTTGATGAAAAAATTGGCATAACATCATATTTCTTAAACTAGAACCAGTGATCAGACACTTCATCATCATACTTTATTGCCTCGGCTAAGTAAGAAGAATAACAAATTCTGTATGTTAAGTCAATTTCAAATTTTTCAGAACATCCAGGAGAAAAAGACGTAATGTAAAGTCAATTCATGTAGTGCCAAACTTTTCTTAAAATTTCCGGATTTAAAATACAGGAAATATAAATCTAGAAGGTCTGCATCTACACTGTATATTTAAAATCACCAAAGGTGCTGAATTTGATCGTGACCCGCACTCACAAATTTTTACATATTCCGCATGGGCATTCTGATGAGATTGCAAGGCCCACAGCATATTTATGTGATAAAATTCTCCTTTTACACAGTAAAGTACCTGAAATCTCACAATTCAGCCTAAAATATACTTTCATCTGGTGATTTACTGCGTCTTGTTTGCCTCGATCATATTTTTTGAATCAGACGACATCTTCTGACAGTTTCCTAGGGTTCATAGGTCAAGGTTGACGGGGGGTTAGCTCCCACCAAAATATGTACAGATTGCACACCTCTAATTAAAATCATGAATATACCATGTACAACACGCAAAAAGAAAACTCTCATTTTTCATTATCGTCGACGGTACCTTTAAATGTCAGTTGTTCTCAGAAGATCTTGGTATGTATTGCAGTCTGCAAGCATGGAAATTGCACGGGTTGAACCAGCTCCCTTGTGAGATATTGTGCACACGATGAAAAGCACCCACCGGAAAATGCCATAAATTGCATAGACTCACAGGCCATTTTCCCTCTAGAGAGAGATAAGTACTAAGCCTAAAAAAATTTAAAATAAAGTAATTACAACACTTCGGATTACACATGCACCTTTAAGTAAAAACCCTAGAAAGTACATCTAGATCAAAATACGTCAGTTGGCCATCCGAAGCTTTTTTTGGAGTAACTTAGAGAATGGGCCCACTGTTTTTCACTAAGTGTAAACATGCAGGCAGTAGGGATTGGGGGGGGTAATTAGAGGTGTGAAATCTTCACCCCCCATCACAATTTGAAAATATCGCGTGTTTTTGTTCAACTTGTAAATTGTGAACATAAACGAGCAATTTCAAGCGATTTCAAAACTGTTTGAGTATATTTACAGAAAATAAGGATGTTATTCATGATTAAGCGATAATTCATCTACTGTAGATAGCACGGCTGACAGATGAATCAATGCTTTGCGAGAGGGTTTAAAACCAAGTGATTTCCTTGCTTTATATAATTGTTCAAGGAAGATTGTCTGCTTATATCCTTTAGAAAGGGGTTTTCTTGTAAAAAAAAGACATAGTTAATTGTCTGTTGAGTTCTCTTTTATTTTTGGGTGGGGGGGGGGGGGGTAGGGGGTAACAATCATGACACTTTTGAAATCCAAAGAATTTGTATTCGGGATGATTTGCCTACGAGGTAAACACATTTACGATATACCAAGATCGTCCTATTAGCAGTGTAGTACGTTACTTTAATAAATTGCACACAATAAACATGAAACAAGCACATTGTCCAGATTATGACATTGACCACCAATGGGAGAAGACAAAACAACGCGCCATTCAAAAAACCTGCAGCCAGGTCACAATGGCCCAATTTCCCTCACGACCCATTCCACTCACACACACAACGGAGGAGAAGAAAAATGAACAATGCATGTCTGCACTATATTGCTTACCAGTTATTAAAAAATATGCAGTTAAGATTGTTTTGGTTTAGGCCTTTCTTTCTGCCATTAAATGAACATGGGTCACTGATAACCCTGTTGAAATTCAAGCAGTCTTATGGAATAAACTGCACGTTCCATGTAATTAAATTCCATAAAGACTGCCCGAATTCATTTCAGGGGCAATAGTATTCAGGGTCCATATATAGCTCCTTAATGGTAAATTTTCACCTTTCCATATCTGCCGTCAAGCTTTTGCAAACCACCACGCCACTTCCAGCCTTCGTGTAACGGCTCACTCTCCACCTTGGCACCAACAAAAGTATTGTACGGAGAGTTTCTACACGTCCGAGACACCGGTTTCGCCTCCTTCATCTTCTATGAGAAAAAAATGGGAAGGAAAAATATGAATTGATTGATTGATAAAGCAAAATACATTCACGAGTGTCTTAAATGTCCTTAAATATTGGATGTGTATAGTAGGCATTCAATGTTCAGATTCCGTCAAAGAGGGCTACCTTCATCAGGATTTAACATAGGCTTATATACACTTGATATGAAAAAAATGGACATAAATCACTATTTCTTAAACTAGAACAGTGATCAGCCCTTCATCATAATACTCTTGACTCGGTCTAAGCTAAGTAAGAAGCAAGAATACAATTCTGTATGTTTAGTCAATTTTCAAATTTTTCAGAACAGGCCAGTGGGAAAAAAAAAGAACGCTAATGTAAAGTCAATTCATGTGTTGCCAACTTTTCTTAAATTTACGATTTCAACATACGAAAATATAAATCTAGAAAGGTCTGCATTCCATGTATATTACAATCACCAAAGGTGCTGAATTTTGATCGTTCCCCGCACTCACAAATTTTTACATTTCCAGCATGGGCAGTTCTGGATGAATTGCAAGGCCTAACGAATTATTTATGTGGATTAAAATTCTCCTTTTACACAGTAAAGTACCTGAAATCTCTACAAGTTCAGCCTAAAATATACTTAATCTGGTGATTTACTGCGACTCTTGTTTGCCTCGATCATATTTTTGAATCAGACTGACAACGTCTGACAGTTTCTTAGGGTTCAGAGGTCAAGTTAGACCGGGGGGTTAGACTCCCCACCAAAGATGTACAGGTGGCACAACTCTATTTAAACTGCCTATACTACATACCATGTACAAACGCACCTTCAGGAAACTCTCATTTCTTCACTACGTGAGACTGTGTTACCTTAAATGTCAGGTGTTCTCAGAAGATCTTGGTATTGACAGTCGCCAAGACATGGAATTGCAAGGTTGACCAGTCCCTGGTGAGATATCGGCACACGTGACAGCACCCCCGGAAAATGCATAAATTGCATAGAATCACAGGGCCTTTTCCCTGTAGAGAGAGATAAGTACCCAGCCAAAAAAATTTTTAAATAAAGTAATCAACAATTCGGATTTACACATGCACCTTTAAGTAAAAACCCCTAGAAAGTACATCTAGATCAAACTTACAGTCATTTTGGCCAATCCGAGCCTTTTTTTGGAGGCACTTAGAGATGTGCCCACTGCACTAATTTTAACAATGTCAGGCAGTTAGGGTTGGGGGGGGTTAATTGAGGGTGAATCTCATCGGGGTTATGAAAAAATGCATCAGTTTTCATATTAATTGTTCCGTGCACAAAATTGTGATGACAACTTGTTCAACAGATAAACTTTTTCCGTAGATACCAACATCTACGGGGTTATGAAAAAGGCTTAATTTTTCAGTAAATGTCAACACTCCTGGGGACATAAAATTGTGAACAACTTTTTCACAAAAAAATCTTTCATATTCTCTCATACAACTCGTATGACACGACTGCATTTCTAAAATCTGATCTCATGTCCCGCTAGCCAAACCTCAAGGTACATGCAAAAAACTGCATTTTTTAATTTACAAGTTTAAACATTCAATTTACGTTTTTGGACTAGCATTTCCTTACAAAGACCAAACGATAACATGCAATGCTGCCCTCTCACCTCAGCATTATATGTAGATTTTCCTGGCCCTCTCACTGACACTAAAAAACAGATTCAATAACAATCATATTGTCCCGGCAAACTTGTAGAAACTTAGCGTATATATTCCATATACAAAATTTCAAATTTACCAAAAAATTTAAACAATTTGCAAAATTTTTGTTCTCTGCATGAAACAAACTATTTTGCGAAGATAAATCACGCTGCGCCCGCCGTCAAACAGAGTGCGTTTGTATTGATGAACATGCTTCTAAGCCGCACCTCCATCGTTGTCTGGAAGTGCTTGTACAATTTCATTTATAAATGCCACACCGGGCCATAATTTGCAGAGAAGGGTGTAAAGGAGTGTAAACTCTTTCACCAAAGTTATCCCATGCCAAATAAATGCTGCATTTTTGCAAGAAAATTTTGCAAAAAACACTCTGCGTGAATTGCAAATAAATCAATTGCCAAATCTGACAATGACAATATAATTTAAATCTCAAAACTTTACGTACCAAACTTTTTGACACAATCAACACGTACAAGTTAAATTTCAAAAATAACTTGTGGATGTTGAATTGTTTTCGATAACAAAACGTTCTCAATTTCATTTAACACATATCTGTTTCTCACACATGATATGCCCATCTCTCGCACACACACAACTATAATATTTTAAAGCATTTGGTGATTTGCCGATTTTTGACTTATATGCCAACATAAATACCCTTTTACATGATCCTTGACTCACATCGTCCGCGATTCTTGAGCAAAAAAAACAGAATTTAAAATAGTCCAAATATGATAAAGACATTCCAACATCAGGAAAACTGCGATTGAATGAATATGATTGATATTCACAAATGACAAAGAGTTCAAGATCAGGAACACTTGCGATGAATATGATGATGAGCACCCCATAATCAAACAATGAACAAAATTCAGCACGTCGATTAAACATAGTTACACATGTAATTCCTCATCAGAAATTTCTCTGACAAAGTCAGCTCGACCTGGCAATGCCGTCTTGAAATCCAAGCGGTGAAGCAAAATCGTACCTGCAAAACTAAAGCCATTGCAGCACACTGAACTTCACAACAGCAAAGCCAAAAACGAGTTGATCGTTGTCGGCATATCCAACGACAACGTCAATAAAAACCACAGTCCGCCATATTCACGTTCCATACGCTGACAGCTATGTCACGGTGCGAAATTTTTAGTCCTATCCCACCCCACAGAGAGAAGCATTTGTTATGTAGCCAAAATTCTCAGTCATCAATCGCTGATCTGGCACAATACGTGGGATCCTGGGTTTCCTACCGAAATCATTTTGTTCCGAAATTCTTATGCATTGTGGGATAGGAATGCAGCCAACGTGTAGGAGTTAATAAATAAATAGCACATATATATTCTATGGTGTGTTTGTTCATACGGCATTTTTTCTGTCATAACTGTGCAAAAAACCGCTGCTGTACATTAATGGACCAGTACGAGTACTCTTGATTGCCATGTCTTTTTGTGCCACACAAATGGTGCGCTAGTTTAAAGGAGGCGCACTAACCGCGAAGCGTGCATGGAGTGTTGACCGTATGACACAAAACACCATAGAATATATATGCGCTATTTTTATTTTATCTACTCCTACATCGTGGGTGCATTCCTAGCCCACATTGCATAAGAATTTCGAACAAAATGATTTCCGGTATGGAACCCAGGATCCACATCAAAGTCCCACATCAATAGCAGGCAAAGTTTCACAAACGAATTTGACAAACGGTCGAAGGGCTTGCATGGTAGAAATTCGAAACCACCGCCCGCCATGTCACGAAAGACGTTGGTCTAGGGTCTCAGGCTCTGTTTGTTCAAGGAGCGATGGTTTCATCCATATTTCGTCAAAATTAAAACCATTTTATGATGATATAAACTATACACACGCTAGAATCACTCTAGGAGACTCTTCATGCACATTGTTGAACAGGCTTTAATTCTGTATGAAATCCTGTCCGTTTCGCTATTTTACACGAGAATTCACAATGCCTCGGACTTGTGGATCATTCCTGGCCAGGTTACAATGAAGTTTGATAGAAAAAGGGACGCAACTTTTAGCGTGCCCAAAAGACAAGTGCAACCTGATTGGACGACACCGATCACATGGCATAAATGCTTCTTTTT
>JAMKCH010083301.1:0-14366 GCA_023653785.1 Ophioderma brevispina
CTATCGCACCGACGCTCCCAGCGACATTGATGCTGAAAGCGATTGACAAAACGCTTCGAGCATTTTTTCACTAGCGATTTTACAGTCGCACGCTGCGACGGCAAGTATATCATGGGCATTAGGCTAGCCCGACTACAGTTACTCAGTTGCTGCCAGAATTATTCAAAGGTCGGCAACGCGCACACCATAATATTTGCATAAAAGGGCGGAGACTATGGGGAGCCTCATGCGCGATTAACCAATGGGGAGGCCAACCTACTCAAACAAGCATGACAAGCCAATCTGCATTCACTTCCGTGTCAGTGGCGTAACAGGCGGGGGGGCAGGTTGCCCCCCCTGACGACTTCGGCCGGGAAAAAATTGCAAAAATCATGCTAAATCAGACGTTTTTTAGCCCTCTGACTGGGAAAAATTGGCCTTTTGACCCCCCCCAAGAGGGAAAATTTCCCAAGACTGGAAAATTTGCCCCCTCAGAGCGGGCAGGCCTGATACGCTACTGTTTCGTGTTGACGCACGTCACGCTCGGCGCACGGTATTAATTAGCTCGACACATCGTAGCCCGGGCGAAGCCCGGGGCTACGAACTAGAGTACATAGGATATCGCGGGGTTTTTCCGACGGAAAAACCTGTCGGAAAAAATTTTTCAAATACTTCACTTACTGACCTCCAATTGGTATATTCCGACTCCGTGGGTGTTATTATCACGAATAAATAATTATAGGACCAAAAAAAGCAATTCTGAGGTATTATGTAAACATGTTTCTGCAAGTTTTTGATGTGTAATTTTAATAACGGCAAATTTTAGTATACTTTAGTGCCTTCAATTTTCTTTCATTTTGCACCAGTTATTGACGCCAAACATCCTCTTAAGTACACCGACATGAACTGCACATCCGTTAGAAATAAGAATCAGTGATATTAGGTATGGATTTGTAAGTCAAGGTGAGTAAATGTCAATTTTAAAATTCGTGATGGACCCTGCAATAGCTGTATACTTCATTCTCTGACCTAGTACACAACCACCCAATACGGAGTGTCTAGTCAGAGCACCTCGGACTAGGTATTAAAGTCCACACACCATGAAATTATGATTATATATCAATAGAAAGCTTTTGATATAAATAAAACGAGAAACATAAGTTTTATTTCCAAACTGCTACAGGTAAGTCACAATTACACTGAAAAGATTATTTTCCTAGACCCCCCCTATAAAACAAAATGAAATTCTTCAAATTGGGCGCTTTTTTTTTTTTTTTTTTTTTGCCAAACATCCTCTTAAGTACACCGACATGAACTGCACATCCGTTAGAAATAAGAATCAGTGATATTAGGTATGGATTTGTAAGTCAAGGTGAGTAAATGTCAATTTTAAAATTCGTGATGGACCCTGCAATAGCTGTATACTTCATTCTCTGACCTAGTACACAACCACCCAATACGGAGTGTCTAGTCAGAGCACCTCGGACTAGGTATTAATAACTCTGAACTATTCTGGCAGTGTAGTACTACCTCATGAACTAACAATCTCACCCAAATCTCTACTCAATTATTGTCTTCGGATTACCGGTAAACTTTTTCATGCGCACTTTCCTGACCACTTGAATCCCAAGGATTGTTGACCAGTATCCCAAACAAAATAATGTTTTTTAATTTTATGTTTACATGGTTGCTGATAATTGATATGACTGGATATGCACAATCTGCTTCTCAGCCTTCTCTTCCTGTAACATGGTAAAGGATTTTCGCCCTGTAGAAAATCAAAGCAATCGCTTTATTTCTAGACTAATTTCTACTTATTTTCCTAAATATATGTGAAAAAACAGAATTTACAAAATGAATGAATTTTGAGGTGAACGTATTTTGGCTTTTAACGTTATAAACAAAAATCTGTACATTTAAATGATAGAATGACAGAATATATTCAATCAAATATCAGGCAAACATGAGATAGAATTCCACATTTCAAAATGCTAGTGCCCAGTATCTTCACCACTTTTATAACGTTTCGTGAGGTAAACAAATCGAAACAGACTTGCACGGAAGCTTGAATCTTGTTTTTGCTTGAAATACGTGAGTGCCTGTGATAATAAAAGAATTGGTATGAAATTCTGGGCGTTTAAGTTGTATTTTTTTGTTGAAGTACATGATGTAACCACTGCTGAAAAGTAAATAATTTATAGGCCTACTGATCACTGCTGATTGACACGTGTGCGTGTCTTCCGAATTCTGCTACTTCCAACATGTCCAAGTACATTACAGTCACTGCCACTATATTTGTCGTCTTTGTGTATAGCAGGATAAAAAGGTCATAACGTATTGCTCACAACAAGTTGTTTTCGAAAAGCAGTGCGTTGGCATGCCGTTGTTTCCGACAGTAGGCCTACGCGTTGCTTAGTTAATAGCAACGGCGCGTGCATTGCTAAGAAAGCTAGGCCCGGTGATGTCACTCATATTGACCATGTGTACGCATGATCGTTCCCTTTTTCGCGAAAAAAGGGTGTATTTTGAAAGTATGTTCGCGAACATAAATGTACGCGATGTTCCCCAAAAAAGAAGTGTCCTTTTTGTCGACTATGTACTCGATAATTTTTGAAAAAGGTGCATTTTTTTGTGTGATCACCAAAAATGTTAAATTCCTAGAATCTTAAACAAATTTCTCCGCTCCAGTTACATTTGTCCTGTTTTTGCACCCAAAATAGCGAACAACCTCCCTAGGACAACTTCGGCTGGGAAAGTCAGGGTTCGGAATCCCTCATCCCGGTGCATAACTACATACAGGTCCGCGTGACTGAGTGGCCTACCACCCATCTGTTCTATTGTGTTTCTCCATTGAAGTGCTGAATGCATCGTTTGTTTCACCTTTGTACCCAAATGGCCTCTTATGTCCAGGTCACGATTTAATTCCGTTACATGTTCGATGGTAGCTATGACACTCTCTCATGGATGGGGGACACTCAATTTCTTTTAACAATGGTACGCGATGAATTAATTGTGCTGATATTGCGACTTGTCCTCCAGGAGTTATGATATGTTTTATATTTGTAAAGTGCTTTCTCTTCTGATATTTCTCTGTATACTAAATGTCATGATAACTAAGGACTAAGTGTTTTGTGGCGCTCATAACAACCTTCCGAGGCATTTGGGTTACTTAATTTTCCTGCTTGTTCACACAGGTTTATTGGGAAAGAGTACCTTTGATATTTAAAATTGGGCACTTCACTGTACTTTTCAGTTTATTTGAATTCAATTGACTTTTCTGTTATATTTTTTTCCCTGGTATTAAAAAACAGTTAAAAAGGACCACAGAGTTCACATCTTTCTAAAAAAATATGGTTTTTGTGTGGTGTTTCTTGAAAGGTCAAAAAAGGGGTGATTTTGTAAAAGTGTACGTGAAATGCCAAAAAAAGGGTTGCTTTTAAAGGTTTAATTGTACCCGTTTTGATGTAAAAAGGGGTCAAAATTTGCTGAAGAATGTACTTTGAAACCACGCGAACAGGGGGTATTTGTTGACTTGGGGTAACGACATGCGTTAGCCTTTGAATTGAATGACAACCACCGGGAAGCTAATGCTAAAAAAACTAAAAGCAACACTTTTGGCTTTCAATTAAGCACCACATTGCTAAGGCCAGTTGACTTCCCTTCGAAAAACCGCGTGCATTTTGTTTAAAGGTGTGTGTTCCGATCGGCTTTGGGCCCCCGATTTCTACCCTGAAGTACGTGTACCGATTTTTGATATCAGAATCAGATGAAGGCCGTATGTTTTCTTTTTTCTTATTGTCCCCCCCCCCCCCGGTCCTGAAAGTTTGATCCCTCAAATCCATATCATTCACAAGATAATAAACAAAACTGGGCCGTTTTAGTGTTAACCTCAATATTAGTGCAACAGTATTGAATAGGGCTTTTGCGATGTGCTTTTTTGGCTTCTACCATCAAACTGCAAGTTTGGTTTCAGTTTCATCACACTGTTCACACGGTACTTGATGGGTCATATGTGCAAGTGCCCATGTGCTTCTCTGGTTACTTGTTACTTGGTCTTAGTGTGGTGATCCCCTTTATTACGCAGCAACCTGACCTAAACTGTGCTCTCGAGATCCTTGTAGAGACCACAATATACATAATCGGAACACGCAACCTATTAAAATCAGTCTTTGACGGCTTTAAATTTTTTTCTATGGTTTTTAACTCGAAATTTTCAGAAAAAAATGAAAATTCGGCCAAAGGCGGCCGAAAAAAAAATTTAAAAAAGTGGGATCAAGAAAGCAATGTTATTTTCTGAGATGAACCAAATCAGAAACGGTAAAAAGCAACGTGTTACTAATGAAGCAACGTTTTGCTTAGCCCAAAAATCGGGTAAGGTGAAAAAGCCAACCACTCAAAAAGAGAAAGCAACCGTTTTAACCCACCAATCAGATAACAAAAAGTTAAAAACAGAAAAAAAAAAAAAAAAAAGCACATGTTTTCTTAAACCAACCAATCAGGATAAAGAAAGAAGCAACATGGTTGCTTTCCGACATTACTGTAGCAAACGCGTTGAGCCTTCATTAGCATGCGTGCATTGCTAAGAAAGCAACACCGGTGCTAATGAAAGCAATGCGTGCTTAGAGCACCAATCAAAAAAGGTAGAAATGGTGTTTTTCCGTAAAGTAGGGGGCCATCTTGTGACATTTTGAGAGAAAAAAGGACAAACAAAAAATTTTCAGGAGGATCTCAATAATTTCTTGAACCAATATTTGATCATAACCATTCCTCGTTAAATAACATCAAATTAGTCAAAGTACTTTAAAAACTTAAAAATCTTGCAGTAACTAGGACTGCATTCTTCCGGTTCCCCGTGTAAATGGGACACACACCAATTTTCTTTTCTCTTATTTTTTTAAAGATAATTTCATCCCTATTTGGATTTTGTATAGTTTTATATGTAATTTTGTATTTGGAGGGAGCACAATAAGAAATATGATCGTACACATTTTCATGTCCTGCCTAATAAAACAATGTTTTTATCAAGGCCCAAGTGTAAGCGGACACAAAAACCATTTTGGTGTCCCCTTTACACGGGGAAACCAGAGATCACCACAGAATTTCAAAATTAAAGTTGTAATACACTTCCTTTTAAAAACTTTGCCGATGATAAGCATGAATTACATACAAACAATTTACACAGAACTTTCACCTGTCAACTTCATTCATTTCTCAAACAAACCATTGGTTCCCATAGTAAAAACGTGAAAAGCGGGACAACCCAAAATTTGGTGAGTTTTGTTTACCAAAATACATACACGGGAAATTAAGTGACTTAACATTGATTATAACATGATCGGCTAATTACCCAAACAGTCCCGATTTCAGATTTATGTTATGAAAGCTTTATGTGTTTTGCCTTTATAATAAATCAGAACAATATACCATATCTTTTTCAAGTTTTGATGCATAATTAAAACCAAGAACACAAATGTTTTAGGCTTTATTTTTATTTCATGTGCACATGTCACAGCTTGGTGTCCCTTAAACGGGAAATGACACCTTTAATGGATACATAAAATAAAGTTCATGAGTTCAATGTTTTCATATTATATAATCTAACATTAGATGCCAAATTTGTCATTCACAATGGGAATTTATAAGTTTGAATACAAATCCTCCTTGTTAAATTTAAATTTACAAATGTCACATGTAAACAACGGGACACCAAAGTCTCTGGCACCCCAGACTTTACGGAAAACACCCAAAGCATGCTTTTGCAAATAAAAGCCAAGCAATTGCATCGTATTTTGATAAACGGTCTAATTTTTGCTTTTTCCAGTGAAAAAAAAATGGTGTTTTTTATGAAGTATAATTCATCAATTTACACTGTTTATATTTGAACTAAACCGGGGGGGTGTGTTGGGGGAGGGTGGGTGTGGTGTGGTTTGGGTTTGTTTTGTGGTGTATTTTTTGTGGTTTTTTTTTTGTTGTTTTTTTGTTTTTGTGGTTTTGTTTGTGTTTTATTTTTCTGTTGCTTTTTTTTTTTTTTTTCTTTCCTCTTTTTATTTTTCTTTTTTTTTTGGGGGTTTTGCCTTCCCGATTTTTCCCCCTCTTTCTTCCCACCCTCATCTGGACGATATGGACCAAATATGCACACTCACGCCCATAACTCTCACCATCACTTGGAATCTACTATAGTCATATTTCCCTCCGTTTTTTCGCGATCACCTGGCTGAATGACCTTGGGTTTTGCGGTTGCCTTGAACCTTGGATGACCCCGGATGACTTTGTCGTGACCTTTTAAAATTTTTTTGCTAGCAACAATTGGAACCTCCCACCGAGTTTCTTCTGGATAAACCAAAGTTTACCCCATTGACCTGTTTATGACCCCTGATGACCTTTCGTGACCTTTTAAGTTGGTGGCATCACAAACTCCACCCCACCTTCAAGTTTATGTCCATATAACCAATGTTTACCCCCCTTTTGACCTCCTTTGACTTTGAATGAACCCTCATGACCTTGTCGTGACTTTTAATATTTTGGCAAACTCAACAATCGCCCCCACCCTCCAAGATTCATGTCCATAAACCAACGTTTACCCCATTTGACCTCCTTTCACCTTAAATGACCCACGATGACCTTTTTATTTTTTTTTTTATCCATCACCCTACAAACTTTGTCTTCGTTCGGTCAATGGCAACCACCCACCCAGTTTCAGGACCATGCTACCCTCGTTCTCCGATAAAATAGACGCTGTCAGACAGACAGACAGACAGACACCGGTAATTAATATATTGGATACTTTTACTTGTTAACATTAAAACCTGAGAGCAAAAGTTCACCAAAAGGCACAGGTAAATCATGAAATCTTACGCACCATGTATTTTGTTAAACTGAATATCCCCTGATTAAAGTACTACAACATTGGTAGGTTGGGGGCGTCTTGGACCATAAAATAATCGCACTGACCGATAATTCCGCTGAACCTTTGGAAATTATGGGTCTAGGGACTTCAAAAACTTAAGTGGGAACCCTGGCCAGGCAGGCGTATTCTAAGATCTTTTATTGGGGTTTTCTTAGATCAGTCTGCCAAACAACTTTTCTTTTCACAACTTTTGTTTCATATTCGTTACCCTTTTGAATAACTGATGAAATTACGACCAAAATAATGCACACATAGAAGCTCATGTTTTCATTTATTCGTGGAATGATGACAGGTGAATGAAAAAAATAGCTTAGTCCCAAATCGGGTTGTCCACTGCAATACACTTGAAATCTTTTCAACTGCATGGATATTAACAATGCAGGAGTAAAGACATATGGAAATTTTCTCGACAATTTGGCCATAAAATAAAATCGCAGAAATGTAAAAAAAAATTCTGTAGCCTTTTGGTTTTGGGCGATCTTGGTTGGTTACATGTTGTGACCCCAAAACTTTTTCTGCTCCCCCTCCCGTGTTTGAATTCAGGCCTTGACGGAATTAAAAGTACAGTATGCCTGCACTTTATTCCGTCAAGGCTGCTGAATCAACTGGAGCAGACAAAGTGGTCACAAAATTTACCAACAACCCGGACGATCCCATATAAAAGTTAGGCGTCACGCAAGGATTTGGCTGCTGGCAAGGCGCGTATCAATTTTTAAAGGAAATTAATGATATATGTCCACTTATATCCCTGACAATGGCTCTTGCAGTTCTAGATTAAAAAGGGAAATCTGAAGTGTTTTGTTCTCTGTGGGTTGGTTACTTAGGTACTGAGATTTTGGGACCAGGTACTCTCTTTTACGACAACTGAACAAAAGCGATGTCATTATTATAAGATTGAAGAACGAGTCCGGAGGCCATGTTCTTCCACGCAAAAATGTCATTGCCAGTTTCAATTTGTTGTAAAGAGTACAGGTTCCCAAAATCATACTAATAACTAATTTAAGGTAATTCACAATCAGTACAGCATAAAGGACTGCTTCTACTACCCAGTGCAAAAATCAACCCCTTTCAACCCAAAGAACATACCCAGTAAGACTCAAGTTCCTCAACGTTGGCCGTCCATGAGAATTTAGCAAAACGCAGTATGACGCAAGTAACATTGACCTCCAGACACTCAAATAAATACCTGTCTTAACCCGAATTTAAACCCGTGTGGGAACCAATGATTTTCACAGCTGTTTTTAAGAATTATCAAACTAGTAGCCATTTTTCCTTGCAATCATCAATCATGTACATCCATTGGCACTGATTCGGAAAATTTAAGATGACCATTGAACTTCATTTTCAAATAAAAATGGCACATACTGACATGGGGAAACACTTAGCACTGATTTGTAGAAGTTTTATAACATTAATTTCACGATAATTAATTGTACTTAGCCCCGATTTGTTGCCACCTTATTTTCCATATCACTAACATCTTTATGTTCCTATGCCTTGTTTCTTCTGGAAAGCCGGTGGGCACGGCTAGGTCAGATAGAGCGTATCAGAATATCATCTAGGGTTCTTATTTTAGGGAGTTCGTTCAATGCCCCGACTACATCTAATGTTTGACACCTATAGTAGTTAGTATGGACCTTCTAACTTCAATGCAGTGGTGGTGTCAACTTGTGGTGTCACTTTTCAATAGTGCCATTTACGGTTTACACAGAGGATCAAAACTCTTAAACTACTCCAAACTTTGAAAACATTTTTTCATATTGTCCGTTCTAGTCATGAGATTCCAAAAAATGTATAGTTTGTACCACTTAATCACTCATTGGTTTTGGGTTATAGCGTAAAGAGTGCATAAAACCGTTAAAAGGTCAAACTCATTTGTACATGGGTCAACATTGAAGTTTACTCTCCGCTTTTATTAAATCTTGCCAAAAGTTATTGAGCCTGAGGAATGAAGACTCCAAAAAATATTAGTTTTGATTAATGTTAAATTTTTTACTTTGGCCGCGATAAAGTTCAAGGTCAATGCCAATTGCTTTATGTTGCCCCATGACCTTTTTCACATAATATGATAAATATTCATTCAGATGTTAAAAACTCTTCCTTATTTGACACATTAAGCTTGAACAATCATTTTTTTCCTGGTGTCACCTGCTTAAGGACAGTGTCAACCTTTAGTTTCCGAGTATCTCCTTTTGGCTTGGTATCTTTGCAAATATTTGCCTTATTGTATGATAAAAGTTTTTAATACATTTCTAGAAAGAAAATTGGATGATGAAACCCGTGGTGGCATCAGATATGTAAAAACTTTCCGTATTTTGAGAAAAATACTAAAAAACATGATTTTGCCCCAAAATTTTCGGACAGCATAACAAAAAATTTGAATTTTTCCATGATTTCTTAGGTTATTTTTTAGAAACAAACAATTTTGTCTGAGGAACGTTTTTTTTTTTTTTTCATTTTTTAAAATAGGCTTTTTCGAAATATAAGGAAAAATGTCAAAAAGGGTGATGTTTACTTTTTCTTTCCAAAATTTTGAGTATATATTGGAGAATATCATTAGTTAGCAATCGAAAAATGAAAAACTGAAAAAAACTTTTTCCTCGAGAAGCCCAATTGCTATCGTAGGAAAGTTAAACCTTCCCTTTTACTTTTGGTGATTTTTTCGTTTCTTGTCTGAAACTTTGGCCAAATTTGCAAAAATGAACTTGAATAAAATCTGTGTTTGTAGTCAAAATGACTTTTCACGCCATTGCAAGCCGTCCTCTTTCCTTCAATAACTAAAAAAAAAAAAAAAAAAAAAAAAAAAAAAAAAAAAAATATCTTGCACTTCAAAATTGCATATGTTTGTGCAAGTGATTAAAAATATATTTATGCACCACTGAATCAAAAACATCTTTTGATCCTCTAACCTCCAGAATCAAAGAAATTGACATTTTCATCTGGTTTAACTTAGCGCTTTGTTTACATTTTCAAATATTATTTTTCGTTTTTATCCCTCCTGGCTTGAAAAGCAGAAGGGAGAATTTGCTCTCAGTCCAGGCGGCGTCGTCGTTGCGGCGGCGGCCAACCAATCCTTGTGAGCGCGATAACATGAGACTCATAAAGGGTTAGGGTATGGTAACTTGGTGGGTTGTTGGGAATGGACTGCCACCGCCCTTCAATCCTGATAGATAATGGGGCGTGTCGTATGGCTACTTAGGTCCCTAATTGCATAATTAATGAAGTTCTTTGGGGTATTTTTCCCCTCAAAAGCTTGGGGAAAATACTTATCTGTAGATCCATAAGTCCGATTTTGGTATGAAACTGGGTGAGGGGTGGGGAATCCTAACTATCGCGCTGATTAGGTTTGTATGATATCCCTAATAGCTAATTTGCATATTTTATGGGCTAAATTTGGGGGTATTTTCACCCAAAAAATGTGTGAACAACTATCTGGAAAAGGAGTCCATAGTCCGATTTTTAATGAAACTTGAAGGATGGGTGGGGATCTATTTACTCCTCGCGCTGATTAGTTTTAAGGTGGGTTGTCCGGGTTAAGGGTGGTTGTCCCGGTTAAAGGGGTTGTTGGGTTTTTAGGGGGTTGTTGGTGAAGGGGGGTTGTGGGTTTAAGGGGTATTGTTGGGGTTTTAGGTGGGTTGTCCTGGTTTAAACGGGGGTTTGTCCGGTTTTAGGGGGTTTGTCCTGCCTTAAGGGGGATTGTTTGGGGTTTACTGTGGGTTGTCCGTGTTTAAAGGGGTTGTCCGTGTTTAAAGGGGGGGTTTGTCTGGCTTAAGGGGGCTTGTTGTGTTTTTAAGGTGGGTTGCACGAGTTTAAGGGCTTGTCCAGGTTTAAGGGGGGGTGTCCGGGTTTAAGGGGGTTGTCCACTTTAAGGTTGTTGGGTTTTAAGGGGGATTGTGGGGTTTTTACGGTGGGTGTGTCTGGGTTTAAAGTGGTTTTTTCCGGGTTTAAGGGGGTTTCTGGACTAAGGGGGATGTTGGGTTTTAAGTGGGTTGTCTGGTTTTAAAACGGGGGTGTTGTCTGGGCTTAAGGTGGATTGTTGGTGTGTAAGGTGGGTTGTCCCGGGTTAAAGGGGTTGTCCGGGTTTAAGGGGAGGTTGCCTGGGCTTAAGGGTGCTTTTTGTGATTTAAGTTTGTTTGCACGAGTTTAATGGTGTTTGCCCAGGTTTCTGTTTTTTGTTTGGGTGTTTTAACTTGGATTGTTTTTTTGGAAACGTGGGGTATTTGCGCTGATTATTTAAAAAATTTGTAAACCGCCAGGGGGATTTAGCGGTTCGAGAACCGCTACGTATTTTTTTTCCAGATGCGTTCGTCAAAGACATTAAAACACGGCACGCTGTCCATTATGCAGCAAAATTCACCCCGCGAGATGCTGCACCTAGCGCCTGACGGCATTAAATGGTTGCTTAAATTCCCGCCGTTACGACCATTGTTTTTTGTGACTTTTAAATGGTCAATAACTTTTAAATCGGGCAAAAAATACTGCCGGGATGCCTGCAGTGAATAACCTTTATTGGTAGCAACAGAACACAGGTTTATGTTTAAAAATGGTGGCAAAAATCAAATTTCGTGTAGAACAAAAGCACTAGGTTGACAGACGGCCCTTAAGTCAGAAAGACACATAGAATAGGAGCACTTTGTCCACTTAAGTCTTTGTTGATGTCTGGTGTGAAAAGGTTAACATTTTGCCTGTAATATACACCTACTGTTGGATGGATTTAAAAAACCAAATTGTGGTCACCTGTTGCACCTGGGAAACCTCCCCCATGTTTAGTAGGTTCAATGTCACCTACCAAGCAAAGGTCCATGTGAGGTCAGTTGGAAAATTAGGCCTGAAATTAATTTGACCACCATTTTAAAAAGTTGGAAGTGCAATTGAACCAAGCTTGGTTTTATGGAGTTTTCATGCAATCCTCTTTGTTTAGGAAGGACACTACATCTCACACCACTACTACCTTGCATTGATAAGAGGGTCCATACTAACTACCAAGGTGTCAAAGCTTCGATGTAGTGGGACATGACGATGATGTTTTTTGACCCAAGTCCTTGCTCCTGCTCTAAGATTTGGTCACCTTTGGAAACCCCCAGACTGTTGGAGCATCTTCAACTAGACTTTAAAATTTCATGATTTGTTTATTGCACCTTTACAGGGGGATGGCCCAATTTCAGGATATGAAGTTTTCATCTTGATAGAATGGCCTTCACTCCAAAATCCCTTCTGTAAAGTTTCGCGCCGATATTTCAATCCGTTTTGATGGGAGAGCTAAAAACGTGATTTTGTAAGCCCCATCGAGTACTTCGTAAAATTGATATTGGTCGACCAAAATAGGGCACATTTTCGCTCATAATTTCCAAACCAAACATCCTTTGGCTCTAAGATTTCACAGGGTAAATGAGAAAAATAGTAGCTTTCTTCTGATACCAAAATGTTGACCACTTCCGGTAAAATCTAGGGGCTTCTGGGGACGAGGCTATTAGCGATCGGGCCATGGACCTTTAATATCATCCATGTTCTTAACACATCACTCTTAACCATATTATTACCAGGTAGCAGCGGCATTGTGTGATGCACCAAGTGACACGCAGGTTTCTCTCACCGCTACTTCTTCACCCTTTGAAGATTGTACACAACATGGCTCAGGCAAACACTAGTGTGGCATCCATATTTACCCCTCCAAGAGGCAGACTTATTGATAACACAGCTATTGTTAAGGAATCGTTTAAGAAACCTGTGACATTTCCCGCCATCCATGTAGACAAAAACTTGTCCACAAGTGTCTGAAAGTCTTCAAACAAAGCGTCTTTCGCCGGAAGAGATTCCATTTTGTACGTGATGATCCAGCAGACGAGAACAGCAAGTATATGCTGTTAAACCCAGAAAAAGTGAAAGATCTTGACTCGCTCTCAGAACATGAAATTACTTTCCTAGAAGAAAATGGAAAGAAGTCATTGCATAACTTTGAGACAGAGTTAACATACGAAAACTGGACTGCCGATGAAATCTTGAGATCTGTTTTGCCACAAGGAATGGAAGTACCTACTTCATTCAGTACCATTGGTCATATTGCCCATGTTAACCTAAGAGAGGAACAACTGGATTACAAACATGTTATAGGTAAGGCTTCTGATTAAGAATTATGAAAGATGTTCAAATATGTGACCCACCTTTTTTTACGGAAGCTGTGACTTATGCTAAAAAGTGTCAGCAGAAGTAGGTCACCGTATGAAAACAACTCAATGGCATACTGATCCAGGTTTAAATTTCAGTTGAAACATAGTAATCTGAATTCACCTGAGTTTTTTAACTAGCGTTTAGTTTTGCAGTTTTGTCGTTGGTGGACAGTGGCAACTTCAACTGGATTGGAAATTGATTTCGTCCGGCGTTTCAGATGTTTTAATCAGGCTTAAATGATTTTTTAAAATCAGTTATCTATAAAATATTTTGAAGTTCCAACCTGGTTGCTTTAATTTAGAAGTAAGACACTTCCACCTGAATTCCATTGGAATTTGACCAGCAAAGGGAAAGATGGCTACAACTGCAACTAATTAAAGGCTGACTCAGATTTCCAGGGAGGGCACCCTCAATTTTCAACAAATCGTGTTTTTTACATATACATAATGCTTGCCATATACATTCACTTGTTGAAAAGCTAGCTCAAATCGAAGTCCTTTCATATAGAAAATCTCAATTTGTTATAAATTCTGGATCGGAATTTTGGTATCACGCTGATCCTATGGCACGTATAAAGACTAGACATGTTAGGTTTACAAGCATACAAAACGAAACAATTGTGATTCATCCAGCAACTCTGGAATTGTGCATTTAGGTTACTAGCTTTTAGTTCTAGATGACTAATTGTAATTTAATTCCACAAAAAAAAATTAGATTTGAAATTCTGAATCGCTTTTAGGAAGGCAAAATGAAGTCTTAACTTCATATTCTTACGCTATGGAGTGGGAGTATGCAGCCTGTCAACTCATAAAAATGCACAGTATGACTTCAGAGGGTTTGGGTTGAAAACTACTGATGGGCTCAAAGAATAAAATCATGTACCTGTATTATTATGTAGTAAGTACTAACAAATATCTGAACATTTTTCACACCGGTCAGTGCACTGTTGTTAGACAAGAATGCATCCCTTAGAACTGGTGGTCAACAGAAGTCAATTGAAATCAACAGTGAATTCCGTTTCTTCAAGATGGAACTCTGGCGGGTGAGGACATATGGTGGCATTGGTCGTGAGCATGTGTGTCGCTTTCCAATTGACTTCTCAAAAGTGTACTGGAATTCACGGATTGTCAACTGAGCACATGCGCATCGTCGTGTTCAACTGGTAGGACTGATGTATTGTACGACCTGTGAGGACTGGAGTGCGACCAATTTGCCAACCGGGAACTGCCAAAACGGGATGTGGGTTATTGCTAATGAAATCCATCCACGGAGTAGTACAAGTGGCTCACTCATAACGCAAAGTTAAACAAAG
>JAMKCH010083302.1:0-10719 GCA_023653785.1 Ophioderma brevispina
TTTAATATAGGGAGAATTCAACATCAGTCACTATGTCATGAACCTAATCGCCAATTTGCGTAAAATTTGGCGTGACGGATAAGATGAGTAACTTTTCTAATGACCTGCTGATTGCAAATCTTGATGATGTAACTTGAGCATCCTTGAACATTTTGAGATATGGAAGGGGCATTGATGATTACATGGGTCAAATTTGTGAACGTTTCAAACGGGATTAGAATATAGACATGTTCATCTGGTTCTAAGGATTAAAAAGGTATTGTTTGCTATATCTAGGTCAATTACTTTTAAAACAATAGGCTTAAAGTTGTCCAACTTCACCCTGGGGTAAAAACAAAATCTAGTGCACAAATTTCTCTCAAAATTGGCTCAAATTCATGTTTATTTAAATAGTAATGTAAAATAAATAGTATGTGATTTGTTTGACATTGGGATATAATAAGCGGGGAAATAGTGTTAATGTCCACTGGGCCTATGTGGGATCAGCATCCTGCCTCTGTTAGATATCTTTGAGCTGATTAATCCTTCGACGCGTCAACCGACTAAAACCTCAACCACAACATTCAACACCAATAAATCAACTTACACTCAGCCTCAAAACCCGCAACTTCTGAACATATACCATCTAATCTACCGGAATAGAGTAAGACAAACACTCCGATTTTCACCCACAAGAGAAACCTGACTCCAAGCAGCTATATACAAAACAGGATGTACTTTACTGATAGTCTTTGGGCTTATATGTCACTAGGCGGTCCCCGGGTTTTGCGATCACCTGGCTTGGATGACCCTCGGGTTTCGCTTCCTTTGACCTTGAATAACCCCCCTGATTACCTTGTCGTGACCTTTCAAATTGTTGGCATCAAAATCCGACCCCGGACCCACCAGTTTTTCATGTACCGGATAGCACCATAGTTTACCCCATTTGACTCTTTTGACCTTGAATGAACCTGAGGACCTTGGTCGTGATCCTTTAAGATTTTTGGCATCACAATCGACCCCGTCCGCCAAGTTTCATCTGGACACACCAAAGTTTGACCCCAGTGTGACCGCATTTTGACATCGCGAAAGGACCCTGATGACCTGATGACTAGCGCAGGTTGTGACCCGTCGCAGTGTTTTGCGATCACCTGCGGCGTGAGGATGACCACTCGGGTTGCGCCTCCTTTGACCGTTGAATAAGTAACCCCCCCCCCCTGTTTTACCTTGTCGCGCGGCACCTTGTCAGAAATTTTTGGCATCAATAATCGGCCCCACCCTCCACGTTTCGTGTCCATACACCAATTTTACCCCCATTTGGCCTCTTTTGACCTTGAATGACCCCGAGGACCTTGTACGTGACAATTAAGATTTTTTGGCATCAACCAATCGACACCGCACACCAGGTTTCGTCTGGACACACCAAAGTTTACCCCATTTGACCTCTTTTGACATTTGAATGGCCCCTGATGGTGACCTTGCCGTGACCGTTAAGATTTTGAAATCACAACACCCCACCCTTCAAGTTTAATGTCCGTACACCAAGTTTACCCCATTTCCGCTTCGACCTTGATGACCCATACATTACCTGTCGTGACCTTTAAGATTTTTTGGCACAAAATCAACCCCACCCTCAAACAGTCATTCCATACCAACCAAAGTTTAACCCCATTTGGACTCCTTTGACCGTGATGTCCCCTGATGACCCTTTGATCACAAAACCAATACAAACTCGTCTTCGGACGGGCAAGTGTCACCCACCCCACAACCAAGCGACAGTTAGGAACCCCCGGCGGCCCTCGGTCTCCAAGAAACCAAACGTTTACCCCATCTACTCTTTGACCTTGAATGGACCCCCGATCACCTGTGATCCACTAATACAAACTCGGTCTTCGGGAAGGTCAAGGGACCACCCACCAAGGGTCTCCGAGGAAATAAGACGCGGTCAAACACAACTGACAACTACATTCCCACCCAAAAAGCGTTTATCTTCTTTAGAAAATCTTTGTGACATATCTCCCCTTTAGACACTCTTTGTCGTACTACTTGTTTAGATACCCTTCTATACTTTCGTTGGATACTCTTCGGGTTTTTTGGCGATTACCCGGCCCGTGGGGCGCGATCCGACTAACCAATCGAACTTGATCTGGCGCAGCCAAAGCTACACCCACCCACAAAGTTTAGTGACCGTACGACCCCTGAACGCCGAGAAAATAGGCAGACAGACTGACACACAGACAGGGACAACAGAACAGACAGATACACCTGACCTATTATAATATAGATGTCTGCTTGCACGCAATAAATGTTGAACAAATTAGGGTAAGTACGCGTTAATAACCAACAAATTATTGGATTGTGATTTATAAACCCTAAGTAGTAATTCCATTTTAAAAATGGATTTTGCTTAAAACATGTTAATGTGAACAACTAACAGGTACAAACCTACCAAATGTGGTATAAATGAAGGGGACAAGACATTTGACATCAAATTATTTCCACAAAAGTAGATGAGGGGGAATTCAAAAGTAGCTCTGATTACTACTCTTTATCATTTATCCCAAGGTGGGAATTATTGACTGAAAACATTTCTATTCACAGATTATTAGGCAGTATCCAAAACGTGAAACGCGATCACGTAAAACTGGTAAAAACGCAAGTAACGCTCTAATGCCATGGGTGATTGTTAAAAACATGTTGTTCAAGTGCAGTTCATATTATTCAAATATTGCCTGCTATGAGGGCATGCACAGTGGGCCAGATTTCTTGATTCGGTCAATAATTAATAACATCGCACCGTTGAGAGTTTGGCCATAAAAATTTGGTAATTGTGGGTTTTTGGTGAGAATTCGAATTGACCTGTTATTATGCTGTCAAGATTGTAACCGTTTATGCCATACAGGTGTCCAAAAAAAAAAACAACCTCCGCTATCGGTCAATATTACTACATCTTTACCGTTGAGAGTTTGGTAATAATTTAATTGGTACTGGATTTGTTGTGATGCTGCATCTAATCTGCTCTGCTGGCTGCTAGTATGCTGTCAGTAACCGTTTGATATATCATACAGGGTGTCCAAAAAAATAAGGCAACACAAAGCACCTCATTTGCTTTACCTAATATACATATTTGTAAAATATTTTAAAAAACATTATAAACTGCAGTTCATAGCTTTTTAAAAACCGAAAACAGCTTTCAGATAAGATGTTAAAATGGTTAACTGAGCCGTTTAAAGACAATAACCAAATGATATCTATCGCGGGCAATACTGCAGATGTAAAGGACCACAGACTCGCAAACCAAATCATTAACCGTTTATAAATATTTTCTTGATTAAAAAGAGTGATACTGTAATATCAAATATCAAAAGATCTCTAGATAATGCTATCTAAGTTCATAAATAATAATAGTACACTATTTCAATAGTTGGGATTTGATATAAATTGGACATATCTGTGCGGTATCACTTGCACCCTAAACCAAAACTTGTGTATTGCAGTGCAACAAAAATTATATTGTAACGGGATTTCCCTCTTCACACGCAAATCGGCCATGGTATTTCAAATAAGTGTTGATGGTAACTTTAAGGTCGCTGCACCTGTGTATCGATTACAGGAAGTGGACTCCCCTTGGATGAGTGCCGATGTTGAAAGTTTGCATTTCCAGCCCCGTGATTGGCGGAAGTGTCGATCTGAGGACTGTGTTCAGCGTAGGGGAAGTTGAGCGATCGGGAGACGGGAGCTAGGCATGGACGACTTCACAACGTACTAGGGTATATTGGACTTTATTGACGAGATGGGTGCATGAATACATCGAAATGAAGGACAACTTCAATGGATATTATGATAGCGAGTAAATGATATTGTGTAAAAGCTGTTGTAGAGGAAAAGAGCTTTTCAAGCAAATCAGGAGACTGCGCTTTTTCATGTTTTTATGATGCGATGGAGACTGTTGTAGATTACGAGTCGATCTCACAGCGTGTGAAATGTTTAAGATCACAATTTCGCCATGATGTGGAGTAGAATTCAGCCAATGGGACATTTCAACATCCATCGAGTGATTCTGTAACTATGTCAAGGCTACTTCGACGACGACGATGATTGGATGACGAGGACAATGACGACGAACACTATGAGCTCATGACTTTACTCGGACTGATTCGCTAGGGCACTAAAATTTCGGGGGTAGCGGGACAGCTAGGGGGGTCGGGAGTGGTCAGGGAGAGCGAACAGGGGGATCGAAAGTAAAGTTTATATTTCGCAGCGATGGAAAGGATAGCTTGATGGTCACCAAGAAGACTGCAATAGACATGGGACGAACTTTGAACATGTGTGTGATTTTGTGAGTTTTGATGATATTGTGAGTATGTTTGATGTGTGTTGCTGCTGGGGGGGGGGGGAGAATTTGATGATTGGAAGATGAACTTAGGGAGGTTGGCTTGGAATTGTGAGGGTTTATTGTAGTTCCAAATTGGAAGGATCAAATTGCAAGTTGTTTGGTTATTGGAGTACGGATTGGGGGGTTATTAGAAATCGAGTAATTGAGGTTAGATTAACCGAGAGGGGTCAGGGTTCAAAGGGGTTTGGAGTTTTGTGTAACGTTGAAATGAGCAGGCCCGCACGAGGATTTGTCGTAAAAATCGCCATACTGTGCGAGTGCATGTACATGTAAGCAGATGAATGAAAGCAAGTAAATGAGAACTCAAAGTTTGTGTATAATTCATGATTTAACATGTGTTGGGCTTTGTTCCAAAATGCAGGGGGCAGCATTTCATCATTCAGGTTCTTGGAATTTGAAAAGAGTCAAGTTTCAGTTCCAAATCATTCCCTAATTGTGAGGTATTAGGAGATTCATTGTTGTGATGCCAAATTTGGTTTGTATATGTGCAAGAGTTTTTAAGTATAGTGAGCCAAGTGTCTCAAAAATCACAGGTTGTCATACAGGCGAAGTTCTGTCAAGATGAGCTACCAATGTGGTATATTGTAGTTGTGGTATTGTATGTTGAAGTTGAGATGCTTGCTGTTAAGTAAGAAATGTTGTGCAAATCACACTTCTTTTTTGAACCTGAGGCTTTGAGATAGGTGTCCAAATTTATTATTCTCCACAATTAAAATGTTAGTTGTGCGTGATTGATTATAGTGTTGGGATACAGGACAGTTGTACTTTGTGTGATACCGTACAGTTTCCACAGGCTCCATGTAAATTCATATTTTCCAGTTGAGGTATTCATAGTTAACATGCATCCACCACGACTAGATATGAAGATGGCATGTCAAAGCCAAAATGGTACTGGGCCACCCAAGCTTGTAAGTGGCAGTGTGTGTGTTGTAAGTGTGGGGAGTGGTGTGATGCTGTGAGGCTGTTGAGGCAAAGGCGGTAAATGTCCAATTTTGTCATTAACTTTTTGAAATAACTAGTGGTATAGATATTCAGAGTTTTTACGACAACAATTTTGGCTATTCATTGGTTATTGAGAAAGTCATAGAAGTTCTACTGATAAGATGGGTGTGAAAAGAGCTGTTATGAAGTGGAAGGGGTTTCAAATAATGTGTATTATTTTGTCGAGAATTATGTTTGTCGGGTGCTAGAATGCCTGGATGTACACTAGAGTGTTCGGTATTCAGAACTGTAGGTGTGTTTTTATTTTAAAAATGCACCTTTTGAATGGGGGGGGGAGCAATCAAGTTGCAGTTGTTAAGTTTTATGTTTAAAATGATAGAAAGAAAATATTTGCTTATAGGGCTTTACAAAAAACACCAAATTATAAGGGTATTTATTTGAAAAATGATTATTTTAATACAGAATTTGGTGTGATTTATTTATCACACGTGGTTGTGAAGTTCTTTGCTAGGTTAGAGTTCAAATGGCCCTGGGCCTTTTACCTGGAATGTTTGTGTACAGTGAAAAATATGGCTGCCATTTGCTTTGTATAAGTGACAGTTTACTGGTTTGAGTTGAACATGGTTAATGTCATTTTATGTAGATTGCCATGTACATGCATAACCATCTCAGGACAGAACAATAGAGGGCATTTTGATCAATAAATTGTGTTCATGTTGTTTATGTAGCTTGTGTTTCTCGTGGTGAGCGTGCTGTTGCAGCGAGTTGCAGTTATTTATTGAGTTAATGGGGGGTAGATATTGTAGTTGTGCGTGCTTAAGGTTGGACGAGTTGATTAAGGGTGCGAAGTTTGTGGTTATGTGTGTAATGCAAGTTATGATTATGCGAGTTATGGTTGAGAGTTGGTGGATGAGTTGTGAAATGTGTAGTATGAGTTGTAGGGTGCAGGGAACTGGTGGTGTTGAGATTGGGCGCATTAGGGGGTGTTGTTGTACCAACGATTTTTGTGGGTTTTGTAGGTGAGTTTATATTTAACTCGAGGTAGAGATTGGCGAGTACAGGTCAGAGAGGAGGGCATCAGTGGAGACGCAAGGGCGAATAGCGAATAATACTGAGGTGATTTGTGTGTGAGGTTGCAAAACAGCTGTAGGAGATGTGGGTAGACGATTCCCAGGCGGCCGTGTTAGGGCAAAAATCAGTGTTTTAATTAGGGAGTTTCAGGTTCTGGTCCAGAGAGGAGAAAAAGAAAAATGATATTGCATATGAGCCGTGCAAATAGTGGGAGGGGAAGGTCATGCGCTTGGTGGCTTAGGATGCTGCAGAGTTATTAGGAGAGGTAGATGGGACATTCAGTTGAGTTACTAGTTTGGTATAGGGATGGCGGAGTTAGAAGAGCAGATGGTGTAGGTAAGCAGAATAATTGGTTGAGAGTGGTTTGGAGTCTTGGTGTCGGTGAGCGGAGAGTTGTGTGTGGTGTATTACGTGGTGAGTATGATTCTTGTAATAGTTAATGTAGGGGGTGTAGGGGTTGAGTGTGAGTTAGTGCTGAGTTTCAGTAGGAGGCATGGGGCTTGTGAGTTTGTTGATTGGTGAGTCTTTAAATTGTTCTTATGTGAGTTGTGTCGTACCGTGATCATGTTTTTGGTCAGTAGGAACAGACAGGTAAAAGAAAAGTTGCTTCGATGGACGATGGACTGGTTGACGATAAAGGGGAGAACTGTAGCCTACTTAGGGTTTCATGTAGACATTAAGGATATTGAAATTAGGGATTTTGATGTTTTGACCATTAATGAAGAACTCTCAAAATAGAGGCTAACATGTGATTTGATATCAAACAAAAAATAAGTTCTTGGACAACATGAGAAATGAGTGAGTACCGTATAAGTATGATGGTGCCCTTCCCTCAGTTTTGGAGCTGAGTGTAACTATTTTCAAGTAATGAGTGATTATTAGTTTTCACGGATTTGATGGCGACCTTCCTCAAATTTGGAGTTGATTGTAATTGCTTTAATGCATGATTTTAGTGAATTTGGTACTTATGATGCATGATTGACATGTAGTCCTGACATAAAAAAAGGAAAGATAAGAAAGATGATGATCAAATAAAGTTAATCAAAGTTTAAAATATGTGCATGGTGTTATCTTTCAAGGTTAGCAAACGGTGGTTATTGTGCTGCCAAAACTCTTACCACGGTTTTTGGAATTGGTCCAAAATTATCGTAAACAAATTGTGTGTCGCTTGTGCGCGCAGCAGTTTTGGTTATAACAGTCCTCCGCGCGCCGGTGTGCAATTCCCCGCCTACAATATATCTATGTGTAAACGTCGGTAAATGGGATAATTTACAAATCGATGTATGATTGTAATAGAGGAAGATTAAAAAGTCTTTCTTGCTGTCTTGCAAATGAAGTCCTATAGTATAAGAATGAATGGGAGACTGAAAGGTTATGGTCAAATGTTACCATTCTCTTCCTCCTAGAATATTACAATCCAATGAAGACATGCATGTACAAAAAGTGACACAAACTGTGGATTTTCCTATCTTGCGGAAAAGGAAAAATGGTGCATATTTCCGGATTGGCAAATGCTATCGCGATGAAACAAAAAAAATGTTCCAAAACAGATTCTTTTTGGAGAACTTTTATTTAGACACCCTGTATTTGAACAATATGTGAAAATCATCTATTAATTCTAATACCTTATGGGCAGCACTGCATATGACCTATATTGCCCACCGCGCGCACAAGCAATTTTTTTTCATGAGGGGCGTTAGAAAAGACCCTCTAGATCCATGGGAGGCGGCTGGTGGCAGCCAATTTTGTTGTTATCATTCACCTTGTACATATAAGGCTGAAACTTTAGTGGTGTATAATTAGAAGGTGGGCCAATCTATAGGCAAAAAAGAGTAGGTAGTAAGTACAGTCATTTTTATAGCCGAAGTGCGAATAAGTGATCAACTTCGATATTGACATCTATTGCACTTCCAATGCCAAGAAAAAGTATGATAATAGTGTCAGAGACATGTTGTATGAATAAAAAGGGCAATATAAGTATATAAAAAGACAAGAGAGATTCCAGAGTCATCATATAAGGCTGCGATTGATAAGAACAACTTGAAATCTGCCAAAATTTATGCCATTTTTGGGAAGAAACAGTACCTGAAACTTACTTTATGTGTTCCGTGACTTCAGTTATGTGTTTGGCGGTCCCGGGATCCATAGAGTCAAACAACTTTCAGATTTCTAATGTCTGGATGTTACTTGTATTGGAAACATAAATTGACATTTTGAAGAGGTCGATTTTTGAATTATTGTCACCCCTGGCCCACTGTGGCATGGTGAAAACTATAGGCCCAAGGTGATCTCGAAACCATATAATATCCACCTCATATAAAGATTCCTCTCATCTGATTGGTAAAAGTAGAGTCTTAAATAGTTGGGCCCCTAAGATGACGTCACGATGAATCGGGCCCGGGCATGGCAATCGACTGGTCCCGGAAAATAATAGGACAGTCTCAACACCACCGTGTTCATACACGCGCGTGCGTGCGCGTTCCCCCTGTGTAACGATAGGCGTTGCAATAGTGGTGTAATTTGTAGGAATGTCTTCGGGACCAACTAGCTTGAATAAAATTAAGAGCTCCGACTGTTGGCAGGGTTATGCCAGTTTGTTTACAAACTAACCTCCTCGTGCTCTGAAATAAAGTCAAAATAGAAAACGTCACCAAAGTGACTATTATTTTTTAGAAAAATGATTATTTTTCACAGGAAATCGTGGTTTTTAAATAATTATATTTTTATTCATTTCAATAAACAATCCTCATATATTACGCATGTTTTCATCGAATGATGAAAGCGGACAACACGCCAAATCAATTAAATTCATTTAGGAAAGTGGTTGCCGATTTTTGTTGGGGCACCAAAATAGAGAACACTTACCTGAATGAATTTGCTGAATTCAGGGAGTTTTGCTTTGTGGTCAATACTCAGTTTATGTAACGACCAACAAGGTCTTAAAACAACAAGCTAAAAAAAAACTCACAGAATTGTTTAGGGTTTTAATCTTATCAGCAAGCCCCGCCGCCAAATCATACGTGGATTCTCAGTTTTTCTTGTTACTTTGACAACTTCGGAAGGGGATTTTAGTGTATGATGCTGGTAAGGTTTTAGCTAAACGGAACCGTGATGACCTGGCAGCAGAAGACAGCAGCTTCAAGGCTGTCGATCAAAATTCCATCTTTTGCGTCAATTGCGCATAAACAGCTCGCCTATTTTTTGTTCCGACGATAGTCCGCTACCTTTTTTCTGTAAGGTTAGTTTAAATGGTAGTTTAATTCACCGATATCCAGTGGGTCACAACGCCGGGCTTTCATAAATCAGATCGTGATGAGAACGATGTAAGTGTGACATCACGGCTCGCTGAGTCGGCTTCAATTTCTCGCTGAGCAGGCGCTCTATTTTATTCAAGCTCGTTGGTTTTCGGGAACTCTTTTAACCAATTAGATGAGAGATCTATATATTCGGTATATTAAACAAATATTGCTGCTTACTTTCAGGCACCGTTAAATTATAGGCCCTCGGATGTCAAACCGTTGCTATGTCTTGTTTTGACCTCACCTTGGGCCTATAATTTAACCGTGCCCTCATGCAGTCAAGCATTTGTATACTATGCTGCCCGAGGCGTAGCCAGGGGCATAGTAATTGTTTTTTCGAGATCACCTGAGGGCCTATAGTTTCAACCATGCTCCGAAGAAAAAGCAGTCAATATTTGTATACTATGCCCGGGGACTTAATCCAGGGTCATAGTATGGGTGTTTCGAGATCAACCGGGCCTATAGTTGCACCATGCTCCGAACTAAAAAGCAGTCCATTATTTGTTTATACACGAATAAAAAAATGTATAGATCTTGTAATTGGATTTGGGTTAAAAGAACATTAAAGTCCATGATGCTAACACTGGCCTATATCATGTGTAGGCCAGGCCCTGTCTTGTGCATGCATCATGGTTCCACCATTCTTTGCGGTAACTTAGGGTCCCAAACTTGTGAAGAATTAGCAATCAACCTTTTCTTGTGTTGAGGAAGTGATGTTGGAGTCCAAAACGGATCACCGGTAATCCGACTTTCTTCTGGCCATTTTTTTGTCGGCAGAGCCACGAGGGCCTGCAGATGGCCGTTTCGGTGTCAAATTGGTAATCCTTGAATATCTTCACGGTGTATTTTACCTGCCGTTTGGTCAAGCCCTATGAGCTGCATCTCTGAATCCTTTGAGATCTTCATCTACAAGCTCAAGCAGGAATCTTGATGCTACAATTCATCAGCTTTTTTTCCTTGCTTTAGCAACGTCTTGACAGTAAGAAGCACAGTATAAACGAGTAAACAAAATGCGATGGGTCTGCTTATATT
>JAMKCH010083303.1:0-10473 GCA_023653785.1 Ophioderma brevispina
GGTAGAAAATCACAGCACAATTCTCCCCAAAATGTACTTTGATGTCCTTCTCATACTTCCTTATATAAACAAATTTACAACCTAACGTCAAGAGGTTCTGCATGTGCCATGACATAACCTCTGAAAAAAAGGTATTTTTTGAAAAACAAAACAGGTTACACTAACATGACTAAGCCACTGGTTTGCACACTTTATTCTACTAGATGCACCAAGTTAAACAACAGTTTAAAGTGTGTTATACACACATATAAAACAAACTTGTTTTATTTACTTTTTCCAAAAAATATATGCGTTTCACAAACTAATGTTGATCATAACATGAATTGTATGTATCTAGATGGTGGGTAGGCTGGGATCATGTAAGCTGGAGCTATCCCATAATGCCCTGCATTATTCCCATATCCCCTGTATTGTCATGAATTGTTAAACCATATGGTGGTGGCGTGAGTTGGAGGGTGAGTACACAAGGTTCTTTCGCTTGGACATCTGCCATGAGATTTTTCTTTTTCTTCTTTCTTTATTCATTGGGAGTTTCGCTTTCCAAGAAGGTATGCATCTTTGTAGTAGTTAATATGTAAGAAAGAAATTTTTATGACATTTTAGTATCAATAAAGGTCATGTTCGATCGTCTTGGGACCCCCCGGTTTACCCGGAAGTAGTATCGATTTTGATAGCAGATGAAAAGGCCGATTGTTATCATTTCGTCCTGAAATTTGAGCCTAAGCATTGCATTCTCAAAATATAAACAAAAAAAACCGCTGAATTAGCGTGGTTAACCAACAATATTAGCACAATATTGAATAGGGCTTTGCAGTATGCATTATTGCTTCTACCATCCAAACCGCAAGTTTATTCCCACGGTATTGACGGAGGATATGCAAGTGCCCAAGCTCTCAATCAAATAGAGAACACGTAAAACATAAACCGGAAACAAGCACCTTTAACACTCAGCTTCTGTGAAAAAAAAACATCAAATCCAAAGTCATTTATGAGATTAAAGGGAACCCACACTTATCAGTGATTTATCCAAAGATGTCAAAAGATTAAAATTTGCAGGAACCACTTAAAAGTGAAGCGGGAAAGCTGTAGAAGTCTTATACTTTACTTTTCCACCCTGAAGAAGGGAAAGAAAAACTTCTGCCTCTAACTCCTTCTTTGGAGAAAATTGCAGGTTCAAAGATACAAATCCATTCAATTATATGTTGTAGTAAGTGTCCGTACGGACAGTTATGACTAAAAATTTCGATTAGTCCTTATTAGGTGATTCTGTTCTTATCATTAGCAGGGTTTGTTAGGATAACTATACTGGTTACCAGAGCTGCAAAAATCTGTTTTGATGGATTTTTATGATTTCTGATAGCAAATCACTGCTGTGCTTGTAAAGGGGGGTGACAATCAACAACCTCGTCCCCCCCCCCCCTTTACTCCATCAAAATGGGATTGTGGGTGAGTAGAAGAAAGAAGTTCATATTTTCTTCATTGCCCCAGTGAAATTTTAGGCCCAGGAAATGTTTCTTTTGATTTTCTGAACAAAAACGCCTCACAAGTGTTGTATACACATTTATAAAACCACAAACGTCTATGGGCCAATGTATTACACATTTTTGTTTCTACTATACAAATGGCTGGACCGATTTAACTCATATTATGCTTTTTTTGAAACTCTTCCAGTCTATACTTTCTACATGTTTATAAAACTACATTTTGTGATCAGCTCATATGATAAAACCAGTGCAAACTGATATGGGGGGGGGGCTGTCCAATTTCACCCGAACATGGCCGTCTCTGCATAATTAAGCTTAGGGCAGTGCTTTGTTTTTACACGAATTCTGATTTTGCACCATTTAAACCATCAACCTGTGTTTATTCGTTACCAACAAAGGTTATCCAATGCAGGCAAACCTGAGTTGTATTTTTTTTGCATCGAAAACAAGCTATGTGACCATGAAGGCACAAAACCCATGGTATAACGGAGGGAATTTAAGCACATTACACGGCGCAAGGCGCCGCATCGTGTCGCAGTGGTGAATTTCTGATGCGTAATGAGATCGCCACACGTTTAACCCTGTACTTTGCACGAACACATCTTGGCAAAACAAAAAAATAATACTGGAAAAAGAAACAAAACCGCTAATTTAGACCAACGATGAAAATTCATTTTTTCTGATGTCTGGAGTTGAAGACAAAAAGGTTTGATTCATAGTGCATAAGATGTATTTTAATCACTTGCTCAACATACTCAATTTGAGTTAAAGTAAAGTTATTTGAGAAAGAGACAGCTGAAATGGCATTGAAAGTCAATTTTTACTAAAACACACGGATTTTCTCAAGGTTTCAATTTTAGCCAAAATTGGCACTGAAAATCTTCAGACAAGATAACTCAAAAAATACCGAAGTAAAAGGTAAGGTTAACTTTCTTACGATAGCATTCGGTCTTTTCTAGGGAACGGTTTTCTCAAAGTTTTCATGTTTCGATTTCTACTAAAGATATTCGCAAGAATTACTCAAATTTTTGAAAAGGAAAGGTAAAAAATCACACTTTTTTGACATTTTTCCTTATATTTCGAAAAGTAAGGTCATTTTTAAAAAAGAAAAATTGTCCCTAGACAAATTTGTCTGTTTCTAAAAAAATACATAAGGAAATCATGAAATTCAAATTGTTTGCTTATTGTTGTCTGAAAATTTTGTGGCAAAATCTGTCTTTTTGGTATTTTTCCAAATACGGAAAGTTTTAATTAATCTTATGCCTCACGGGTTCATCGTCAATTTTCTTCTAGAAATGTACTTTTACATACAATAATCCAAATATGCAAAGTTACCAACAACCAAAATAGAACTCGGAAACTCAGGTTGACACTGCCCTTAATTGGTTACGCCGGTTTCACAATGAGCACCATAGCGTTTAGACAGATATTGTGGTCGCAAGAATGTAGTCGGACTATACATCAATTAGTATGGGTCCAATTGTTGGGTCAAATCAATCGATTCGGCAACACAAAAACAACAAGCAAAACAAGTCATGGACTCATGGATGCCAAGACTAGAAATTCGCAAATTTGGAGCTTAAATGAGAACAACTTCAAGATTAACCTTGGGGTAATACATTGGGACTAGCACAGCGCAAGCTTTTGAAGTATTTAGAATCCAATGAAAGAATACTGACGATGGTAATTTGGTGAACAAGTCTTTTTTCAGCCTGACTGAGTAACACGATAACAGTCTTTCCCTTTATCTTCAGTCAAGATTCTCAAAGCAAATAATGATCAAATTGAATGGATTCTTCGCACGATACACAAAGACATTGGTTTCGCTAGGACGCTGTTACCATGGCAACGCATACAATGACCAATGTGTTTTAAAGGTCCATGGACAAAACACGGCTGAGTAGACTTGTTTCTTTCTTATTTCTTTAACATTTGTTCATACCTCAACAGGAATCCTGATCACATCGCAACAACAACAGAGTTTTAAAAGTAAACATCGGAAAGTGTTAAATTTCAAGACAAAACTATACCCCACGGACGGGCCCTTCTGCTGTTTTCGCGAACGCGTCTCAAAATGCTGGAGTTGGATTTGCCCCGTTTAATGACGTCAGAGTAGCAAGTTTGTAAACCAAGCTCACACGTGGGCTAAACCGCACACATCGTCACAACGTGCACAGTGCCGTGCATACCAGCAGGACCAATAGACATCCGACACCAATGCGTTACTTCAGACACAATTGCTTGACGACAAAAAAACAGCCGGTGCAACATACAGCGTATTATTATCGTTAATTTTAAAGGCACCCAAAGCAAGAAAAAATTATGGCCATACAACATATCCACCCATACCGCGAGAAATCAACTGTGACGTATACATGCAAGAAAACTGGGCCACACGCGAGCGTGTTATTGTTATTGGGGTTTCCACGCGTGACGACCAGGACGCGTATTTGCTACCTCTGACGTCACTCAGGGGTCCACGCTGGCCATCGACGATAATCACTTTCGTTTTGGAAATTTCCTTGAAAGCTTGTCTGAAAACACATGATTTATGCCCAATTTTGTATCAACTACTACGGTTTTTCCAATTACTTACTGCCTCAAGCAGATTTTACATTTACCAATACATCTGGTGAATAAGCCATTTTTGGTGGTATATAAGTATGCTTACAGCATGTCCTGGACCTTTAAATGATGTTAAAGTCTGACAGTATAAACCCCTCGCCCCTAAAAAAATCCTGGTTACGGGCACTGTTTGAATCTAATTTAAAGATAATCGCACTTGGAATATTATAGGCCAATGGATTACTACTGAAAAAAATCCAACTTTTTCGGGTAAGCTTGTGGGTAAGGCTATGGATTATAAATGGCACTTTTTGTGAAACAAAAGACATTAAGTTTCCAATACAGTGGTCAAATACACAACAAACACACACCCAGTTAGTTATAATAAGAAATCACATAGGATAATAACAGCAGCACACAACTGCAAACGATCTCATTACAGATTCACCCAACTTCAGCTACAGAAGAAAAACTATTTGTGATTCTTGCCTTTCACATGGTACTCCCCTTTTGGGACAACTTTATTCAAAGGTACGTGCCGCCCTTCAAGACCCTATTTTCGTTTATTCTCCTCAGTTCCAAAGACCCCAGGTGAAGCTAAGTTGTTTCTTGAGGTCCCCTTTCGTAAAATTTTTGCCTCAAAGCAAATTTTAAGCCAAAATTATATCATATCTGTGCACATGACTACCCTCTTTGAGACCGAAACCTAGATGAGAATCCCAAATATAGATACCCAATCCTGAATTTTGAAGTGCTATTTTGTACACTGCTCACCCCCATCCACGCCTATTATAAAGTGCAACGAGAGATTTTGAGGCACCAAATATTGGTCATAATAGTTAATTTTCATATTAGAATCCGACCTCAATACATTTCTTTTCTTATACCTTGTATTTGGCTCAGAAATGCCTTAAAAAGGAGGAAAAAGGTGATTCTGATTTGCTTATAGTTTCAATATAAAACATAGGCTGAATTTTGTATTTGCTCCTATCCAAATTAAGACCTTCAAAATTTTTTGTACCAAAGAAACATTGCTTTCTTGGCTTAATCCTTTTTAAGATGGGGATATTATTTATGATTGAAAGCTCTTCATCAGTGCAAAAATCAAGTACTTTCGATTTGTTAAGGACACCTGATATGTGAAATCTCTCTTTGCACCTTTAAGAGCACCATGGTATTACTCAGATGGCATGGCCTCATGGTTTGCAAATTGGATATTATCACTGGAAATCAATTATTTCAACAAAATCCAATGCAAATGACAGAAATTGCTCTTCGCCCATCTTGTTGAGAAAATGATGAAACCAATCACACATACCAAACAAACCTCATTTGAATGAAAAAAGTGCAAGTAAATAGCATTGCTTTGTCCAATTTTCTGGTTTGAGTGATCCTGCAATGCAGGGTAGACTTTCATTAATTAATAACTTACCTGCAAAGTTTTCTTTTTTAAAATGATGTTTTACTAAACAAAATAGCAAGCTTATTAATCTAACAGATCTGCAGACCTTTTAATGCAAGATGACAAAGAAAATGCAATAGCTAAGTAATGTTACATTTGAGAACAACAAATAGTCCGAGCGGACTTCCTAATCCCTGCTACAACCTTCGTCAAGCCCACCAATTGCATATACAGAAACACATGTGGTGACTGAGTAGCTAATACCAGACCTTTCCAAATGGTTATGGATTTCTATCTTTTCTCACAATATGGGCAGAAGGTTCCTATGTCATTTGCATTTGGGATTTTGTTGAAATCATGCATTTCTATTTCATTTAATTCAGAAGAATGTAGTTGGAAACTTATTTTCAGAAACACCTGGGGCAGTGGCGTAGCCAGGTGGGGGGGCAGAGGAGGGCAGAGTGCCCCCTCTAAACACTATTTGGAGGGAAATCGGGAATAAACCACTGATATTTTATGTTAATCAGCCCCTTTTCGGATTCTTTTGGCCTGCGAAAACGTGAAATTTTTGCTTTGTAATTCGGGAACATTGTTTGCACCTACCGGGAAAGTTGCCCCCTCGGAACCACCGTCCTGGCTACTCGCCCTGCCACCCCTGGGGGCATTTATTACAGCACTATGGTAGGTGGACATTTGACGTCCTATATTGCAGTTAAAAAGCCTGACAGATCTTGATTTTTCCATTTTTTTTTTTTTTTGGCTACCTGACAGAATAACAGTCCACCCCCCAAGAACAAAACAATGACCCATAATACCTTTGATTGCAATTTTGGACTAACACACACATGTATGCGGCTAAAAATTTGCCTAGTGGGGCATCATTTCATCCTTTGCAGTCTAGACCCGATGATGCCCCCATAAGATGTCCTTTCACCATCCTGAACTAGGACTCTTATTTGTTTTTGTGACAGTTGTGGTCAAATTGTCAGATCACTTATTACCAACCAGGCAAATGTCAAATTAGTAGGTGCAAGTAGTAGTAGGAGCGATAACATAATGCGAAGCACAGTGGAATTTGCAGCTAACTATTAGGGTTTGAGAAAGCAATAAAGTGCATAAATAAGAACCCCCAGTGACCCAACATGAGACAAATACCACTTTATGAAAGAAAATGGGGCTATACTGCCCCATTGGGTTTACCAAACGCTTTCAAGGTCCATCAAAGCGTATGATGAAAGAACAAATCATGTTAATCCATTGGGTAGGTGAGCCCTGTTTTTTCACAAAATTCAGCCAAAATACCAATGCAGATATTTGAACTTTGTAGCTTCCAGATAGATTCTATTACTACTGCAGAAAATACAAGCTAAAGTTGCTCAAAAGATAGAGATGTCCCAGGGCTATCTAGAATGCTGAAGATAATCATTATTATTGGAATGATGAATAGATACCAGTTTTTTGTTATTGTAATTAGAAATGAAAAACTTTTGAAAAATTACCATATAAAATGTTCAAACCAAATAAAGAAACCTTCAAATACATAATTAGTAAAATTTTAAATAAATACAACATGGAAGCCGTGCATATTGCATTGCTTAGGAAAAAGTTGTGCGAATTGTCTAAAATGAGCCCCAACTGGCTGAAAATAAAATTAAACTGTGGAAATTTTGACTAACTAAGTGAATGAATTCCTTCAATGGAAGGATAACTAGCATCCCGGTACACGTACAAACCACAATTTTTGCACCAGGAGCCATTTGCCTAGAACAACTTGGCATTCAATTACTAGCCTATGAGGTACTTCGCCCCATGATTTGAGTAGAATGTAAACTATAAAAGGATAGAATGCAGTTAATGAGGGTTGTCCCCCGCAACTACTTATGTAAATGCAAATGTAAAGGGTGCGCCCACAGGCGGAGTGACCCCTCTCTCTGTCATTGGCGGTTGGGCCAACTCCCTCATATATGTTGCTGTGGGGGGTTCGCCACTCGTCCCGGCCAGCGCAGTCCCCTTTTTGCATGCAGTGCTTATTGCCCATCTCTCTGTCCTTGGCATTTGGGCCAGACTCCCTCAATAATGTTGCTGTGGGGGGGTTCGCCCACTCCTCCCGTACAACGGGTCTGTTTTGCATTCTCAATTCCCAATAATTCGGTACCCATTTAGACCTTGGGTAGAGAGAGGCAAAAGAGGTAACAGTGCCTTAGCCAAGTGCACAACACATTGGCCCAGCAGGGCTCGAACCCCAACCTTCTCTTCTGAGGCGAGCGCTGATCCAGCTGCACCACATGTGCCCAAACTGGACCACATGTGCCCCCAGGTTATGTAGGATAGTAATGATGGCAGCTATAAGAATTGTGTTAATAATACATGACCTGTGGGGTAAAATTACAATCAATGAACCACATATGAAAGTTGAGTTCCTCAGGGATCAATTATTGGCCCTCCTCAGTTCTTTTTTCCTTAAAGGAAGCACTATCCGATCCTCATCTGATACCCCACCACTCACATTATCAGACCGGAAGATTTTTGGTATCATTAGAAGCTGAATTTTTCTCATCTCATCTGTGCAAATATTTTGTCGACATTTTTTCTTTTAATTATATTAAAGTTAAATATGGTTGTTTATGTTACCAATAAATAGTTTTGTAACAGTACTCCTATGGGCTATTTGTAATACATACAATTACTGCTCACATTGAAAATGGTATGTTTGTATTACACAAATTGGAATTAAAGTATGTTTTGTATGGCCTTTTTCCTATAAATGAGAAAATATATGTTGTAATTGGATGGGGGGACCTTTAATAAACATGCAAGCTAGACTAAATTATTGAATTTGAAACGAGGTAATTTACTTTGGATCAACAAGCAGGCCCTAAGAAATTCAACATACACGTGCATTATAGCCAATTATTTTCATGGTGATTTAATTAATATAAGTGCATTTAAGCATCACTAACAGCTGATTCCAGGCTATTGTATCACAAAACTACATTTAAATTTTTGAAATCGGTCCTTGTTATTTTTTTGCTTCTAGCTCAATAATATGAATTCGTAAACACTGCTTGATATTGTGTGCACCATTTCATTGGTTCCTATAGCCGCGTAATATGAGACGACATCATACGGTACATCGTGTCACACGTAAACGCGATACGCAGATGCCCTGATCGTACCATCAAGGCGCATGGAAGATGATTGATCATGTAAAAGCTGGGGTAGTTCATGTGGATAAAATCTACATAATTTTAGTAATCGTTTCTATAGCTTCTTATTTGAATCAAGGGTTAAAGAATGGAATATAGGGACTTGTTTTTAAGCCTCTGCTCTGTATCTCTCATGCATTACATGGGCGGACAGCATAAACAGCCGTCTCACAAAAAAATGGTACAATCAAAAAAATTGGTTAAATAGAATTTCAATTAGTGAGTCTTACTTGGCATACTATTAAGAACAAAGCCGCAGGCTTTCCATGGTTGTTTGTTTCAGCTTAATTTGGCTTTTGTCAACCAGAGAATATAAATCAATTAGTGCGATATACAAATTGTTTTGTGCCACTTTGTATGCATGACAGAGTTGCTTCGCCCAGATATGCCATGGCTCTCTTGAACCACAACAAAAGATTGCAACTTGACAAGAAAAACAAAGAATCTAGTTTTAATTGACACAAGTGTTAATCGGCAACATAATCAGTTCGATGATAAATAATCTCTTGCTTTTCATAAATAATAAAACATACAAATACTTATTGCACGTCAATGCAATGGAACTTTGAATTTATTTACCAAAATGGTGTCTGTTAAAATCAGCCCGGTTTCCAGTATTGTCACCGGGGGTCATTTTTTCAAACTCGTTCAGTTCTGTTATTTTATTCTAATGTGGTATAAGCCTGAAATTTTAAGGAAAATAGAAAGCACCTGACTCTTTTCTCCGTTAGTATTTTTTTTAATCAGAGTTTGGAAATTTAGCCATTTTATGTAAAAAATGCAATAGTTCCTTATGAAAATTTAGATTAATTGCCAAAAGAATTTAACTTGTCTTCATCATAATGCAAGTAATGCACCTTTCGCATACCAGCTGAAAGTGGACATTGACGCTTGAACTTTGACAATTTCTTGACATTTTTTTTTGCTTCTCTTTTTCCAAAACAGTTTTTTTTTAAATCAATGACATAAAAAAGTTTCTTTAAAAAATCCAAAAATTAACAGAGGCAGTGATTTTTTCATGACTTGATTAGCCCTGTAGCTGGAGGAACATTTGTACTGAATGCAAGCAAATCTCACCCATTGAGTTACAATAATTAGCTTTATGTCCAAAGTGATGGACGGACATGTGAATCAATTTTGAGACTAAAATTTATCTTATTGACATTTATTCAAATCAAACTGATTTTAAGCTTCTATAAAGAGGAAACACGATCTATAACTTCGCCTAGTGAATGCTTTGTTTCATCCGCATGCCCTTCCAATATTTCCCAAGCTGTTAGATTTGCATGGTTGCTTGCTGAAGCTTGCTGGGACTTGACAAATTGAAAATTGAACGGGCCATGTTTTTGAAAATTACTAAACTGATCGCACCTCAAAGAAGTTGGGAGTTCACAAACCCATGAAACAACTAGAAACATACTATAAATTAAAGGTTGCAGACCTCCTCGTTTTTGAGATATGACTTGAGTGTGTTGACGTGACCAAATGTGTTTTTGGACTGACTGGTGTGATGGAAAATTTAATGTTGATAGAGCCAAGCCATTTTAAACAGTGGTTGTCCAAAACTTTTACGTAAAATTTCTAGTACAGTGAAATCACTCTCGGAGAGTAAGTGACACAAACATAGAACTAACTACATAAAGACAACATGGCTTCTGCAAAAAGTGTTGGACGTGGCGAAATTGTGAACGGAAATTTCGGACAAGATTTCGAATAACCATATCTGAATTAAAGTCAAGGACCAGGATATAATTTTGTGTGGGCAGTATCATGAGGGATTGTCTTAGTAAATGATACAATAAAATGCCACAGAACC
>JAMKCH010083304.1:0-12289 GCA_023653785.1 Ophioderma brevispina
TAACTTGGAGCAAGATGTTAAGAAACTCTGCCTCATCTTCTCTCACCAGGGCTTTATATATCCTCTCAAACAATTCTAGAAGGATCTAGTCCTCTCTATATGAGTCATGTGCTAAATATAGTCCATTACATCATAAGTCTGGAAATGCCTCTACCATTCCACATGTTCTGTATAGATTTGGGATCTCATAGCAGCTACTCACTGACTGTGTAATTATGCAGCAGTGCGCCACCTATGATTCATAGACGTTCAGTGGAGCACATTCTAATGAAATCACTAAGGTTCAGGTACATTCCAGAAGTTTCCCCGCTTTTCTGAGCTCTTCTGAGATCTTCTGTTTCATTCTATTTGCTTTTCACGCACCAGTTATGCACACAAACCAGGTATATTTTGTATTACATTACTTAGACTAATTTATAATATTTTATGTGCTAATTTATGACTTAATCTTGCTCAAAGTGAAATAAATCATTGCTAATTCTTGGGGGCTGTAACAAAACAAAGGAAGTATAGTTTTATCGACACAAGTTGTAAGAGTCAACATAATCAGTTCAATGATAAATATCTTTTCATAAATAATAAACAATACAAATATTTATTGCACGTCAATGAAATGGAGCTTTGAATTTATTACAAAATTGGTGTCTGTTAAAATCACGCCAGAAGGAATGTAATTGCGACCAAAAGAAACACTCCAAATCCAAAGAAATGGTTTAAAATATTGCACTATCTTTGTGCATTTATTAATTGTTAAAGTCAATAAAAATTTGAATTAGGAAGGAAAGTATCAAGGTGTTGGTAGGAATTTGCATTTCATGATACTTCAAGACCATAAAAACTCTCTCCTCCTGGTTGCTGTACGCTCATGGTTCTCTTCTAACAAACAACAGTATGTCAAATGTTATTCACTTTATCTTAAAGCCAGAACTTACTGATCATAACTTCCACCATTACGTAACTGTTTTCGTATCTTTTAGAGTTTCTTTATGAAGTTAATGCGTTAGTGAATTAGTGCGTATTGTTCCCATATATCTTCCACCTAAGTATGGTGTGAGTGCGAATGTAGACTATCCCACAGTCTCGGCTCTGTCTTCGGATTCAGGGCACATAAAATCAAACTTATTTCAACAGTCCGCCTCACCAACAACGATCATCCATCGTATATACAAAATCCACAACTTAAATCCTACAAAAATCAGAGATCACTGGGCCCTCCATGGACCCTTGGACATCGTTCCTTTTAATACTACGCGCTGATACAAACCTTTAATAGCTATTGGTTCAATATCTTTAGGTTTAATACCCTTTGTCACCAGTGACGTTAGACCAATGGATATTAAGACCAATGAATATTAGACCAATGGGTATGTGTAGACCATGGATATTAGGCCAATGGATAGTAGACATTTGGATATTAGACCAAATAGAATATTAGACAAATGATATTAGACCAATGGGTATTGCCATTGGCTTACTAATCGTTTATGACGATATGGATATATAGATGATATTAGATTTAGACCAGACAAAATATGAGACTACATGGATATTAGACTAAATATGTTTATAGCCTTAATGTTTATTAGACTAACCGACGGCATAGACCAATGGGAGACCTTAGCCACAATTGCCATTCGACCAAGATGGATAACCCACTGCAATTCACCCTAATCATTGATATTAGACCAATGATATGAAACCAAAATGGCTAAAAAATGTAGTATTAGACTAATTGCCATTAGACCACTCTTATAGACGATATGGATATTAGACGATGGGATTCTTTAGACTCAGATGAAAATATCGTAACTATAATACTAATTCAACTAATGTGTTTATTAGCTACATGATTAGTAACACAATGTTTAGACACAATGGGCACTAGATAGACCAAGTGCGATTAGATCAAATGGCAAGTCACCGAAATCTTGAATTGTTCAAATGATTTTAATTTAGTTGGCTCACTCCTACGAGTTTAAAAAGTTACAGTTCTGCCTATCGATTGATCTATAGGTTTACGTGCCATAAGCACATAACGTTCAGGAATCTTGGGGCTAATTAAACGAATGGTCCGATTTTGTTCAAACTTGTTGTAAATTGTCTTTTGGCGCACATTTGATAGTACTTTGTTTAGACGGGGCCCAAAGCTATACAATAAAACTCATTTAAACAATAAAACTGGGCATTCTTGATTTTTGACTTTATTTTTTGAACCATTCCCTTAGCTCAATATGGTTTGTTTAGTTAATTTAAATTTTCAGATTCAATGGGAATAACTTAGTCGACCAAATTTATACAAAATGGACAGATACAATTGAAAATTTGTATCGCAACATGCCATACACCTTCTTACTTTTATACATAGGTTACTGGTTCACCTCAATGAACGGACTCAATCTATGAATGGACACTCTATGTCAGTGCAGCCATAGCAAGAATGTTTGGCTCAATCCACCCACATAAAAGGTATTGATTTTCCTTGGATAACATGCCCCCCGCTCACATGTAGAATTCGTTAAAGGTCCCCCAGGAAATGAGATATAAACGAATCCACATCTTTACGGACCATTCCATGCCAATAAACAGAGCTAAACACAGAATACACTTCCAGTGATATCATTAGTAACTATTGAGTTTCATCAGTGTTTATGAAGGTTCATACAACCAGTCCCCTGGAATTTTCTATTACTCTCAAGCCCTGGAACCAAATCAATAGCACCCCAATGATGTCATCACCCAGCCCATATTGAATGTTTCTGGTCCCCAATCTTTTAGTTTGACCAAACTCCTCTATTCCTATGCATTTCCTATGGACCTTTAAAACTTCTAATGAATGACACCATAAATCACACTTTAGTTGGTCTCTGTATGAAAAAAAAAATGAAGCAGGCTTCTCATACAATACGGCTTAAGTTTGCCCCTGATGATATTATTTTTTCGGTTAAAATAAAGAATATCACCGATTATTTTTTTTTTTTTTTTTTTTTTTTTTTTTTTTTTTTTTTTTTTTTTTAATTTAGATATTTTTTTACAAAATACGTCAAAGACATACATATTTATTGTTAATGAATATTCATTTCACATGTAAAATCGACACTGTAGTAATCTTGATCTATTCCTGACATAACCGAATACTAAACTTCATATATCTTCCATTCCTTTCACTGTCAGGGCAGGGCGTAGCCAGTGGTGCAGGGGGCACGTGCCCCCTCCCGACCGAAGAGTTTTGTCGGTTCAAATAACGGTCCTCGGTACATTTGTCTAAAAAGCTTAAGCCTTTTCCAGTACAAAATGAGCTTTTTTTTGAGTGCGTGGTGCATGACAGAATTTGAAAATTGGATTACTAATAACGGTTACTTGGTCAATACTACTACCCTATTAGTATCGTTGCGTGAGCAAAATCCCCCTTAACACCCCACCCCCCCCCCCCACCCCCACCGTCTCAGATTTGGGGCGACGTCAAAAAATTGGGTACGTCAACAAAGCCTTGCTACGCCACTGGGTCGGTGGCCGTAGCCTACTATTAAAAAGAATATCACCAGAACTGAATACACAATCTCATAATTTAATATTGCCGCAAGTGGTGGGTCCAGGCGGACTCGAACTGATTGACAACAAGCGACTATCCAAAAGTAAAATCCATAACGTCTGTCGCTCAAGGGTTTTCTTCTTGCGTCCATGGAGAAGGGATCAAATTTTGGAACATACCCCCTTGTATTGGCTTCAATGAGTAATTAGTTTTATTATCAATTTGGCGTCACCACCGGGGTGGGGCAGCGCTACCCCTGATCATAACCCTTTCCCCGCATCACCCCAATGAAATGTACAGTAGGCAGAAACTGCGGTTTTGATGGTAGAACATCCTTGTAATGGCTATTCAAGCCTATTCAATGCTGTACTATATCATGAATATTGATGTAAGAACCATTATTTGTTTATCTTGGGCTGAAATGGATTTGAAGTTGCTCAAAATTTTCCGGACGACAATGCTAAAATACGGCCTTTTTTTTTTTTTATTAGCTTTTAATCAAAGTGATACTCAATTCACGAAAATCAGGGGGGGTCCCACAATACGAATCGGAACGCCGCACCCGTTAATACAAGTTGTTATTTCACAGGTTCGGTGACTCGAACAACATCATCATAAAGTGTGTTTTCTAACGGTTGTATACCTCGTTATTAGCGGATTGCAAATCTTTGCCAAAGAGAACCTTTGGATTAAAAGAAAACGATTCACGTTCAAATCATTAGATTGATATCACGTAAACAAAATAGTAACAACGTAGTAAATAATATGGGGCGGCCCCTGTGTTGGCGCGGGGTATTGCTTGGAGGTGCTGTGTAAACTTTATTACAGAGAGTTCACTTTCCACTGTAATTTTGACAACGGTTCGCATTGTGTCTTAATTAGAGTATCTATCCAACCACGGGGAAATCTGGTTTCTCGCCAAGAAATATATTCGCCATCCGGTTTGTCAAGCGCATTGTAATATTCGCGAGTCTGATAAGTTGTTAGAACAACGACCCCTCCCAGACTATATGGGTCATTCCGCCATTTCTTGGGCCCTCCACTTTAGGGAGCAGATCTACAAGCGAAAGTCGCTCCGTTACGCAAAAACCCGCATTTGGACGTACATCTGGATATTTTCTGGCTTAATTATGTTAAATATATAAGATGTCTGGAAAAGTTTTTGCAAGGATTTTCATCAGTGGTTTCGGAGTTAGGACGTAATTAAATTAACCTAAAATTTGATGCTTTTTTTGCACACGATGTTTCTTTTTCCGGGTGTATGCAACCTGAAATAATTGTATCGTTGTTTATTTTTGTTGTTTTTTTGAAGTCAGGTGATTGATGTTCTAAACACAACCACACTTGTTTGTGAGTAAATGTGATTCAGGTTTAATTTTTGATAAAGTATGCAATTTTGCTTTTTAAAAAACAATTGACCAACTTTTGTTTATGATTTCAATCGCCAAACAAATCATAATCACGTGGAAATGTGGACTGCAATGTATTCTATGACTAATTGACAAAACCACCCACATGAGTAAACAGTTTGACGTCAAATACACCACTGAAGTTCATTACAAAATAACAGGCCTGTTATTGTTGAAAATTCGTTTAATTTCAAGATAATACATTACATGCAGACCATGTGTTCTTCAACTAGCCACGTTTGGGCCGCAACATTTATCCATTGTCATCATAGGCGTACGTGTCCAATAGAGAAGAAGACCTATTGGGGGTGACGTAGAAAAAACCCAGCATGCGGGCAGCCGTCCCTCATCCTTGGCAAAACCACGTGTTGGTCATTACTGCCCGTTTTGTCTCTAGAATTTGAATTCTCACAACAACAGTATGTCAACTGTTTCACTTTATCTTAACAGCCTAACTTACTGCTCGTAACTTCCCACCATTACGTAACTGGTTTTCGTATCTTTTAGAGTTTCTTTATGCAATTAAGCGTTAGCTGATTATGGTATTTTTGCCCCATATATCTCCCACCTCATATGGTGTGAGTGCGAATCGTAGACTATCCCACAGTCTCGGCTCTGTCTTCGAATTCAGGGCGACATAAAATCAAACTTATTTACCAAACAGTCGCACTCCACCACCACGATGCATCCAATGTATATACACACAGAAAATCAACAACTAAAATCTTTAAAAAAAATCAGATCACTGGTGGCCTCCTGCACCCTTGGGCATCGTTCCTTTTAATACTGCGCTAACACCTTAATATCTATTGGTCAATATAACTATTTAGTCTAATACCATTTTGGACAGATTGCCATTAGACCACGTGGGAATTTAGACCAATGAGTATTGATGAGACCAAATGGGTATTAGACCATGGATATTTAGACTCAAATGGATATTAGACCATTGGGTTTATAAGACCAAATGAATATTAGACATCAATGAATATTGACCAGCTGGTATTATAACCATTGGCATTAGACTAATCTGGTATAGACTATATGTGTATTAGATGATATAATTTAACCATAGATATGAGATACTGGCTATTAGACTAATGGTTCTTAGCTCAATGGTTATTCACTAACGGGGCATTAGACCAATTGGAGTTAGCCAAAATGGCCATTAGACATTTGTGATTAGACCCAATGGCAATTCACCTAGATCAATGAGATTGAACCGTTCGTTCGTTCGTGTCCACAAATCATTCGGACTGGGCTTGTGGGTGTGATGAACTTTTTCATCTGTGTAAGTATCCGGGGCGCGTGTACTTATGATACGGACGCTCCATGGCCCGCGTTTTTTGAAACTGAGAGCGGATTGGGAACAGTCATTGGTTACACCCTACTCTTATTCGACACTGAGACTGCGATTTACATGTACATTTGTTACTCTCTGTACACGGGACCCTACGCCTTAACTCCCCTCCGAAGGACGGGATCTTTCATGATTCATTTGGCCCAATTCCAGTGCAACCTGGGAGAAGGGTATCTGTTTTTAATCAATAGCTCTTATACATCAAATCCAGAATTGAGCACCGAGTGAATCCCAGCAGTGACCCCACCGGGATTCGAAAACCGGATTTTGTTTGGGTATATTTGCTCCATAGGCCAATCACCTTACCACTAGACCACGCTCCTCCCACGATATTAGACCAATTGATGTTAAACCAAATGGATAAAGAAATTTTGGGAGGTATTAGACTACTTGCCCATGAGACCAATCGTATAGACTATATGGATATTAGACTATGGAGTTTTAGCCCTCAGATGAATATGAGACTACAGACTATTAACTAAATGGGTATAACTCCATAGTTATTAGCAACAATTTTAACCAATGGCACTAGACCCACGTGCGATTAGATCAAATGGCAGTCACCTAAAGATTGATTGTTGAATTGTTTTCAATTATTGGCCTACCCGACGTTTAAAAAAATACCGTGCCTTATACTATACTATATTTTTTAGTGCAATAGCCATAACATGTTTTCAAGGTAATCTCGGGGGTAAGAAATTAACGAATGGTCCGATTTTTGGTCACTGGTTATAATTGTTTCATTTGTATCAGTTGATAAGTAATTGTTAGACGGTCCCCCAAAAGCATACATCAACTCCTTTAAAAAATAAAACTGTGGCCTTTCTGTATGATAGTATTGACTTTATTTTTTGAACCATTCCTTAGCTAAATCACTGAGTGTTTTCGTTAAATTTAAATTTTCCAGATTCAATTTGTGGGAATACTTAGGTCCGCCAAATATACAAAATGGAGCAGATACAATTTGAAACCTTGTACTTATACATGCCATAACAACACGTTCTTTTAGTTTATCATGGTTGCTGGTTCACATCAATGAACGGACTAAATCTTATGATTGGCAATTGATTATTTCCAGGTGAGCCATGCAGATGTTGCCTCATCCCAATCCACGCCACATAAAAGTTGTATTGATTTTTCCTTTGGATGAAACATGCACCTCTCATCAGAATAGATCGTTTACTTCTTAGAAGTGACACATAAAGCCAACTTAGTTGTCTCTGGGAGAAAAAATGGCAGCATCTCAATACAATAGACGGCTGAAGTTTCCCCTGTGATTTACTTTTTGCGGTTCAAAATAAAGAAATCAACCGGATTAATTTTTAATAATTGTTGTCTCATTTTCCGGCCTAAGTAGTAATTGGTTTTTAGATATTTTTTTAACAAAATACTTCAAAGACAACATATTTATATTGTTATTAATATTCATTTCAATGTAAAATCGACACTGATATTAATCTTGAATCTTTTCCTGACAATACCGAAGACTACAATTACATATACGTTCCATTCCGTTTCAATGTCCGAGGGCAGTGGCGTAGCCAGTAGGTAAGGGGCACGTGCCCTCCCTCCCTACTCCGAGATGTTTTATCTGTACTAACGTCCGTCGGTACATTATGCCAACTCTGTAAGCTTTTTAGTACAGCTTTTTTTTGAGTGCGTGGTGCATGATAGAGCTTTCATGAAAATTTGGTTCTAATAACTGCTTAATTGGTAATTACTACTACCCTACTTAGTATCTTTGCGTGAGCAAAATCCCCACCCTTCACACCACACCCCCACCCCACCCCCACCGTCTTCAGAATTTTGGGGTGACTAAAAAAAAAATTGGGTCGTCAACAAAATCCTGCTACGCCACTGGGTCAGGGTGGCCGTCAGCCTACGAATTAAAAAGAATGATCCCAGACCTGAATACGACATGTAGCAGAATTGTAAATATGCGCAAAGTGGTGGTCCAGAGCGGCCTCGAACTGATTGACAACACGACTATCCAAAGTCAATCAAATACGTTTCGCGAAGGGTTTCTTCTTTGCGTCCAGGAGAAAGGGCATACATTTGGCAACAGTACCTTGTATTGGCCTTCATGGATAATTGATTTTATCAATGGCGTAACCAACGAGGGGTGGGGGCGAGCGCACCCTGCTCAGAACCCTTCCCCCCGCCATCCCCCAAATGACAGTCATGGGAAGCTTGCGGTTTGAGGTAGAAACATACATTGTAGCCCATATTGAAAGCACTATTCATGCTGTACTAATCAATGACATATTGATGGTTACCATTTCTTGTTTATCTTGGGACTGAAATGGACTTTGAGTTCTCAAATTTCATGGACACATGCGAAAAATACGGGCATTTTATCTGTTATCAAATTGCATACTACGCCCCCGCAGAATCAGGGGGTCCCAAATCGAGCGGACCGCACCTTTAATAACAAAGATTGTTTTTCACATGTTCGGTGACTCGACAACAGCAATCTAAAAGTGTGTTTGTGCTAACTGTTTGTAATCTCGTGATTCCGGATTATCAAATCTTTGCAAAGAGAACTTTGGAGTAGGTAAAAACGATTCACGTTCAAAATTTAGTTTGGATTATCACGTAAACAATATTCAACAATGTAGTCAAATATGGAGGCCCAGTGTTGCGCTGGGGTATTTGCTTGAGGTTTCCTGGATAAACTTTATTACAGAGTTTCACTTTCCCAACTGTATTGTGGACAAACGGCTTCGCATTGTAGTCTGTAATAAGGTATCTATCCAACCACGGGGGAATCTGTTTCTTTCTCCACAGAAATAATTCGGCCATCCGGTTGTCAAGCGATTGTAATATTCGAGTCTGAATAGGTGTTAGAACAACGACCCACCCCCTCCCAAACCTATACGGTCCATTCCGCATTTTCTTGCATTTGGTCCAAATCCTTCTTCAGTACACGCTTTAACATGCAGACTTTCTTTTACACTGTAACCCCTCATCACAAGTCAGTACAGTCTTGCTAAAAAAATTCAACCATTCGTGTGCGGTGATGTATAAATCTGATTCAATCGATAGCATCCAGGTGAATATAAGTCACTCTTGTACTATTTTCTGAAAAAAAGATTGCTCATGTAATTTTTCCTCTGCATGATAATCAAAGAAAGCATGTTGGGCAAATTTTGCAATTGAGAAAGTGTCAAAAAGTCACATATTTGCCCTTTATCATGATTTATCCCATGCCCAACTTTTGGCTAGGAAGGTCCCATGATGCCAGTTCAAACGACTTACAAAGTTCATAAGTGTTGGGATAATGGTAATACGCCTAAAAGGCATATGGTATGGGTGAACAACCTCTTGCCTCAAAGTGGGTTTTTATCAAAACACACATGCATCTAACCCGCTCAGTCGCCCACGTGTACACCGCGCGTGCAGTGTAAGACTGCTGCACTTACTCGAGGGTTTGCCGTGGCCCCGTGGTCAATGCCTACAGCAACACGCATTCTGTGCGTATTATACGTTGCTGCCGGTTTTATTTTCCATTATACCATCTGACTTCGAACGTAACTTGCTATTTTATAACTGTACATATTCATTGTATTTCTGCCAACCCGAAAAAAGTGCTGTGCCTACATGAAAAAACATGTCTATTAATTATTATTCAATTCAATGTAAATCCGCCCAATGTATTAATCTTGATCTTTCCTGACACTAAACGATCGAACAATTACATATACTTCCATCCGTTTCATGGTCAGGGGCCGTGGCGAGCCAGTGAGGGAAGGGGGGAAAGTGCCCCCCTCCCGACCGAGATGTTTTATCGGCTACATACGGTCCGTCGGTACATTTGTTCCAAAAAGCTGTAAGCTTTTTAGTACAGCTTTTTTTTGAGGCGTGGGCATGATAGAGTTCATGAAAATTGGCTTACTAATAATGCTTAATTGCGTCAATACTAAATACCCATTAGTATCTTTGCGTTGCAGCCAAATCCCCCTTAACACCCACACCCCCACCCACCCCCACCGTCTTCAGAATTTGGAGGTGACGGTAAAACAAAAAATTGGGTCGTCAACAAAACCTGGCTACGCCACTGGGTCGGTGGAGTCAGCCTAAGAATTAAAAAGAATGTCACCAGAACTGAATAATACAATGTAGAATATTTTAATATGCCGAAAGTGGGGGCACAGGCGGACTCGAACTGATTGACAACAACAGACATCCAAAAGAAAATCAAATAACGTCTGTAGCGAAGGGTTTTCTTGCGTCCAGGGAGCAAAGGGATCAAATTGGAAAACAGTTACCTTGTATGGCATCAATGGATAATTAGTTTTTATCAATGCCATAACCAACGAGGGGTGGGGGCGAGCGTCACCATGCCTCAGCACCCTTTCCCCGCCATCCCCCAAATGAACTGACAGTGGGAAATTGCGGTTTGATGGTAGAAACAATATCAATTTGTTTTTGTAATGCATATTGCAAAGCCCCTATTCAAGCTGTACTAATATCATGAATATTGATGGTTACACACCCATTATTGTTATCTTGCGGACTGAAATGGAATTTGAGTGCTCAAAATTTTCAGGACGACAATGCGAAAACTACGGACATTTTATTCTGTTATCAAAAATTGTACTACTTCCGGATAAATAAGGGGGGTCCCAAATACGATCGGAACACGCCACTCTTTAGACAAAGATGTGTATTTCACATGCTTCGGTGACTCGAAACAACATCAACAGAAAATGTGTTGTTCTAATGGTTGTATCTCGTTATTCGCGGATTAGCAAATCTTTGCCAAAGAGAACCTTGGAGTAAAAGAAAAACGATTCAGTTCAAAAGTTATTTGATATCACGTAAACAAATATGTAAACAATGTAGTAAATATATGGCGGCCCATGTGTTTGGCGATGGGGTATTGCGGTGGGTGGGGGGATGAGGTGCTGTATAAACTTTATTACGAGTTCACTTTCCACGGTAATTTGACAAACGCGTTCGCATTGTAGTCTTAAAACAAAAAAAAAAAAAAAAAAAAAAAAAAAAAACACAAAAAAAAATTAGAGGTCTTATCCAACCCAGGGGAAATGGTTTCTCACAGAAATATATTCGGCCATTCCGGTTTGTCAGCGAATTGTAATATTCGCGAGTCTGATAAGGTGTTAGAACAACTACCCCTCCCAAAACTATAGGGTCATCCGCCATTTCTTGCATTTGGACAAATCCTTCTCAGTACACGCATTACAGCATGACTTCAGTTTTACACGGTAACTCCTCATCAAAAAAGTAGTACAGTCATGCTAAAAATATACAAAGTTCGTAGTGCGGTGAGGTATAAATCTGATTCAATCGATAGCATACAGGATTAATAAGTCAAGAACTCTTGGTACTATTTTCTAAAAAAAGATTGCTAGAGGTTTTCCTCTTGCCCATTAATAATCAAAGAAAGACATGTTTGGCCCAAATTTCCAATGAGAAAGTGTCAAAAAGTCAAATATTTGGCCCATTTATCATGATTTCCAATGCCACAACTTGGGCTAGGAAGCGTCCCTGATGCCAGTTCAAACGACTTTACAAGTTCACTGTGGGTATGGTATATCTAAAAGGCATATGGATATGAGGTGAACAACCTCTTGCCCAAAGTGGTTTTATAAAACACATGCATCTACCCGCCTCAGTAGCCAGCGTGTACAACGCGGCGTGCAGTGTAAGACTGCCTGCACTACTTACTCGAGGGTGTGCGTGGCCCGTGGGTCAATGCTACAGGCACACGCATTCTGTGCAGTATTATACAGTTCCTGCTTGTTTATTCCATTTATACCAGTTATGACATTCTGAATAACTTTGCTAATTTATAACTGTACATATTCATTGTAAATTCTGCCAACCATAAAAAATTGCATGTGCCTACATGAGAAAACATGTCTATAATTATCAATTAATATAAATTTAATACAAAGTTATTCTGCTAATAGGTAGCATGTTGTGATTTAAATACATGTGTATGCAGCATGTTGTGATTACTTTCAG
>JAMKCH010083305.1:0-43561 GCA_023653785.1 Ophioderma brevispina
TCTGTAAGCTTAAGTCACGTACTGATGTTGCGTTTGAGAACAATTTTTGAAATTTTGGAATATTTGTGATGTTTGACCGAACGTGACCCTCTAATGACTTTGATCCCCCCTGAAACTGTGGACAAAACCCAAAGACCCTGCCTAGTAAACAATACCTGTGCTCTAATGACGTCACTCTGTTACGTAATTTGTCAGAAAGGATTTTTTGAATATTTTTCACAATTTTTGGCTTTCAAACCGGAAATGACCCCCTTAATGACCTTTGACTCTATCCCTGAACACCCTATATGAAGCAAGGGTGAGTGGTTCCTCTGAACCCGTTGGTTGATATCGGCGAATCCTGTAGAGAAGATAATTTTGACAATTAAATTACATATTTGTAGGCCTGTGGCCAGGTCAAAGGTCAGAACAGGGGTCACTGTCATATGACATCAATGGGCCGGGTCAGCGGTCATTTGACGTACGTCTAGTCAGAATACGGTCAAAACAATGACGGAACTTAGAAGCAGTTGAGTGTTGATAGAAGAAGAAGAAGAAGAAGGAAGAAGAAGAAGAAGAGAAGAAGAAGCATCAGAAACAGAACAGGCGCCCTGCGGGCCGCCTTGTAACAAACACTCCGATGATATTGTTAACTATTTGTCCAGTCTACAGCACTTTCTCTATCTATGGTTTTTCTGAAACCTGGTTTAGAAACTGATGACGATGCGGATCTGATAGATATAGGGAACTACTCGATCGAAAACTGCATCGGCATGATCGGCGTGGAGGCGGTTCACTCTTCATCAATTCTAATCTAAACTATCACTTTAGACCAGACCTCTACCTCGACTGTGACAAATGTGATTATTTTATGAGGTCTCAAACAATTCCATAAATTTTTCGTTGGTATTATTTAAAAACACCGGAATATGTCATTCACACCGATTTCATCACTCAGTTGGGCAAACATTAAAGCAATATTAGCACATTTTTTGAAGAGCGCCCCCAATTTCAAAATTTGATATTTTGAACAGTTACGTTGGTAATTGTCTGGAAACTATACTTGCGAACGAGAATGCTAAAAAATGCGTATTTATCACAAGATAAGAGATTTTGTAATAGAATGGGATTCCCAGATTGGACTTAACGGCAGAGCTGGAAATGCTACGTTTATGTCGTCATGACGAAATAGTGCCACCTCGAGAAAATAACCTCTAAACTTGGCAGCCTGAACTATTAATAAAAACCAAATAATGGATGAGCGTAGACACGTTACATGGCGACATTCCGGCTTTTCACATTGAAGGCCGTTTCCAGCAGCCGTTGTATTATTTCGGGTCCCCGTTCCTTCGTTGTGGGAACACATAGACAGTTTTCGAGCCTAAACCGCATCCACCTCCTCCCCTGCGCCCTTGCCCCCCCTTCTGTTAACACTCATGTCAAGTATAGTTACTAGGCCCCGTTTACAAATGCAATTGTGTAAAAATCTCCACATTTTTGGACAAATTGGGGGCGCTATTCAAAAAAGTGTGCTATTGCTAATATGCTTTAAAATTACAAGTCTCATGAACAAAAAAATGCTATATAATGGGTGATTTTAACATTGTCAATTGCGTTCACATGAGACCAGATTCAAAAGTTGTGCGTTTCATTAATACTTTATATTCTCACGATTTTATCCCAAGTATTGACAGGCCTCTGGGAATCAAGCATATAGTAATGGGCCATACCAGTGTATCATGATTGATAAAACATCGTTCCAATGACATTTCCATCTCGTATAGTTCTGGGTGGTCATGACTACAGATCTTCGACCACTTCCGTGTTCCTTACCAACAAAAAAACTGAACCGTAACACCACACCACAATACCTTTAACTAAAAATGTGTAAATTTAAGCCTAACAATAGAAAAGTCTCAATAATGCCTTATTTCTTGAATGGAGTCAGGGGACCTCAGGTTCGAAACCATGATCAGGCCTACAATAAATCATTTCAAAATTTTTCGAGCTCCTTGATATCCATTGTCCAATTAAATCATTTATACCTCAATAAGATCTGTCATCTGATTGGTTAAAAGGGAGGCATAAATTCAACTAGCTTCAAGAATTGAACCACAAATGAACTATGCCTGGAGAGAGGGGCATAGTTTGTAAATTATGCCCGGGACACCTCTTCCCAGCGTAAAGGACTGTCATACGAACTATTAATCCGTATATGAGTGTAATATTGAAGCTGGTGTAAGAAATGGAATAAAGCAGCCCCTGGTCGTATTTTGTTTACTCATAATGTGAAATGCGGAATGCAGCCAGACCATCGGTATCATGCTTTGACTTGTAGATGATAGATCTGAACTTTGAATAGAGATGAGCTCAAAGGGATAATACCAAACGGCAGGAAAGTACACTGAAAAATATTCGAGGATGATAATTTGACATCGATGACGCGGCCATCATGCAGGCCATGTGTAAAAACTGCCGATATTCGGAGCTGCGGTCATCGAGCGTCAATTGAAATGCAAGGAAAATTTTAAGCATCTTGCCTACAAAAAAGATTCCAAAAGAAGCGATTACGGCGATCGTTTTGGACTCCAACATCAACTTCCTCAACACAAGAAAGTTGATTGTTAATTCTTCACAAGTTTGGCACCCTAAGTTACACAACATTGTTAACCATGCATGCCTGCCATGGCCACGCCAGGCCTACACACATGGCGATCCTGTCGAGGGACACCCAGCTACAGGATCCGCAATAGGCGATTCTGGGGTCCCTCAACAAATATAGGGTTTAACTACTTGAACATCAAGTTTAATCTTTCGCATCAAAGTTAAATAGCTCTTCTTAGGTGTTTTGGATCAAAATCATCTATCTGCAAAGCTAATTTGATGGAAAAAGAATTTGTCTTCCCTATATATGACCGTAGACCCCAACAGACAAGATTTCATGATCATGATGATATAGGCCTGTGTTGCATCTGGCTTAAGAAGGTTCTTTTAAACCAATCAGATGACAAGAATCTATATATTCGCTATATAAAAACAAAATATTGATGCTTTTTATTCAGAGCATGGTTGAAAACTATCGGCCCTCGGTGATCTCGACACCCTACTATGGTTTTCGAGATCACCTTGGGCTATAATTTTAACCATGCTCCTCATAGCGCAATATTGTAATTTACATAGTCCCTATAAATATAAAAATCAATTCAAACTAAACGATAGATTATATAAAAAAAATCTCAAAACCTTACTGTCTGTTCAATTAACGTAGATGTCTAGTTTATTAAATGATTTTCAAAAAAATACGCACGTTCGAAAGAAATCACGAAAAGAAAGGTGTATGGTATCCTTAGACCTACGACGTGTTTACATGACATAGGGGAATGGGGCAATTTAACACTTTCCCTGGACCTATGGGATTATGACAATACCCCTGGGAAAATCGATAGCTGCTTATGCCCTAATGACATGATAATCGGTATTTTTATAATTTATATTTTTTACCTCTGTCGGTAGGTTCCCTGACCCTTTCCATGAAGTTTGGTCTTTTGTAGGCCGAGGTCTACTCTATCGATGTATATGAGAGAGAACCTACAAATCTTACAAATGCCAGGTAAATTCGAAAATATTTACCGCCCCGGCCACTTGTAATGAGATCGTAAGTCACTACACAGATCAAATTACACACGAAACGCCTAGGTGGCAGTTCACTGGCCGTTCACTGCAGCTGCTTGCCACGCCGGATCCAGGACATCCAGTAAACTGTATCATATGTCTTCTGATGTCCGGCTGGACTCTCATTTCACACAATCGGCCAAACAGATGTGGACTAGGTTTCCCTGATTACTCCAGATTATTAAAACTATAATTCCAAGATCCAAAATGTTGAAATTTATAAGAAAAACGAAACGGTTTTTGCGTCCGGGACGCCCGATGTGAATTCACGCTTATCACTAAGAAAAATTTTTACCAGTGAGCGCTCTGACTACCTGTACTAGGTACAGCGCACAAGTGAACTATAGACTTGATCCAATCTTGGGACTGTGGCACGGATCAGTTTGTAGAGATGCCCATATGATTCATTGTATTTTGGGGTTTTGTGGGCAGATTTTACAAGGTTAGCAAATATATTCTTGAAACGAATGAAAAAGAAGTTGAAAAAAATCTAAAACCAAAAAGTTGGAAGTCCTCAGGGGGTTTGCGTGAGTATATTTTTAAGGAGAGAGGCAACAGACAATCCCCACCAACCACCACCACTTGAATATGACTCGTTTTTAGGACCAAACCCCCACCGAGTTTCTGATTCAAGGTCACGCTGCGGTTTTGAATATTAATTGGTAATTCAATCTGGGCTATTCTGACCCCAAAGTCAGGGAGGAGAGGGTAAACCTTAAAACTATTGAAATCTGGTATTTTACCTAGTTTCAAAATGAGCGAATAAGGTTTGGTACCATTATTCCCGATCATCTGATATTGTGACCCCGTTTCCATTATTGCGGAGGTTGAAAAAATTCAAATGAGGCACAGGGACTTCTGTTAAAGCATTGTTATTATGAGCAAATGTTAAGACCTGAACTACACTCTAGTATATAGTGAGTTTCAAGACATTAATGAAATTGTATTAAGTGCAGGTGAGTGAGTTATATGAATGTAGTGTCCTCCAAGATTAATCGTGTGGCCAGTGCATTTGAATTCTTTCATTTTCCCGGTAGAGTAGTTGACCCCTCTCCGAATTAATTGAATAGTCCCAAAACTTCCAGGGGGACGAACTGTATCAACGCGAATCGGACTATAGAAATAATTACTTTTTGTGGACGGTTCCATTGACTCCTCTTTGTAGTTGTAAAAGTTGTCGGAGGAGGATTATAGTCCCGATCAATATTTGTCCGCTACTGGTATGAATACAATAATACCAATTTTGCTCACAGATCAAATCCGAACCTTGTTTGCAATACAAACGAGATGAGAAGATGTAGGCAAGGTGTCACACGGCATTGACTTGAATGGACAACATTACAGGGGAGCTTGTATGAGATTTTGTCATAACCAATTGAAAATTATAAAAAACAGACAGACCTCTTTAAATTAAAGTATCATATTTGAACGATGATATGCCATGCATTAATGCACGCTCAAAAACACCTTGAAATCCAAAGTAAGGTCCACGAACTATAATACTGTTCGTATGAACATGCTTTGAAGTGCGCCCTAATTCGTGAATGGGTCTATCATCAAAGTTTAAGAGTCAAAAGTCATCAATATTCACCTGGACCCAGTTCGTTGTCGTTTGGCAATGAAAATCAGTGTGTTTAATTTGAATTAAAAAAATCAAAGAAGAAAATATGTTTCAAGTTGGAACCCAATGATCCTGTTGGGTCCCAATTGATTGAAAAAACCTTTCGTTTTTTTTTACGGAAAGGCGTATTAATTTTTGAAATATTAATAAAAAACCGGACATCTAAAGTTTAATTGACACAGGACAGTAGTACCGATTAATAAACTAAAAATTCAACCAAAGACCGTAATCACCTAAATTCATTTTTCGTGGCAAGCTAAAAAAAAACTTCATAACTCTAAATGAAAATCATAAGATAATACTACGGAAATGTGGAAAAACTTTGAAAACCGTATAGGCCGTAATAAGAAAGTTAACACTTTAACGATTCTTCACAAATAATAAGGGCCGGAATGATCACTAAGAAAGGGGGAATATTGTGGAAAACTTCAATCATTTGTTTGCCAATATAGGTAGCAATCTCGAGATAAAAATTCCCGAACAACTGCTACTTTAATCCCACTCTCAAGTTCCAACAATCCCAGTATGTTGTTTGATTTCATCCCAACTTTCTCCTAATGAACTCTTATAAAATAAACATCAACGTTGAAAAGCAGCAATAGCATGCATCGACGGGACATCAGCAATAAATCTCTAAAAACAAAATATCATCCATTGCTAGTGGTCTGGCCCACGTTTTTAAACTCTGCACTTGCATCTGAATGTGTTTCCAATCTTTTAAAACAAGCTAACGTGACTCCAATCTTTAAAGCAGGCGACAAGCACGATTTTTCAATTACAGGCCTTATCTGTATCTTAACGGTCTATTCGAAACTTCTGAAAAGGTGTGACTATAACGCATTTATAATTTCATTAACTCATCACAATATCCTACCTCGCATCAATTTTGGTTTAGGCATAAACGTTTCAACAACATATGGCAATACATAATTATACTGTAAATAGCTGAGAATTTGGTAATAATTCACACAATTGGCATTTCTGAGATTTAGCAAGCCGTTGACACCATAAATCATGAGATCCTTCTTCAAAACTTAACAAATGATGTCCATGTCAGAGGTCTGCTATGTTGGATGAGGAGCTACCCTAGTGATAGGACATCAACGAGAGTTCTATTTAATGGAACTCTGTCGAACAGCTACAATCACTGTTTCCTCAAGGCTCTATCCTGGGGACCCTTTATTTCTTTTATATATTAATGACCTCCCAATCTGCTCTAATACACCCCACTTTATCTGTTTGCTGACGGACACCAATATTAATATTCTCCCATCCTGCTCCTGTCACACTGAAACAAATAATAAATATAAATAATAAACGAACTTATTAGTATTTCAAATTGGTTTAGACGAATAAACTGTCACTGAAATAAAAAGACAAATATATTTATATTTTAAAAATAAATACAATAATAAACCAAATATTGTTAAACATGATATTAAAATTAACAATTTACCATAGAGCAGGTACAAACTTACTAAAATTCCTGGGTATCCTGATTGATCATAATTTATCCTGGGTTCTACACAAAACACATCTCAAAAAATCATATCAAAAACAATGGGTTATGATTCGTAAGTTAGAACCATATCTCCCTCAAAAATCCACTCCACAACCTATTCACTCCCTCATCTTACCCTATATATCATATGGTGCAATGGCCTGGGCTGACTCTACCAAACGGGCCGGCCTGGATTCACTTTTTTTGCTTCAGAAAATGGTTATTAGAACATGTACAAATTCCATTTGGCTTAGCCACACTGACCCATTATTCTATTCTATGAATACGTTAAAAGTCATGACATCTACAAGCGTCAACTTGCTACAATTTATGTACAAAGTTTGAAAAACATATGTTGCCTAATGACCTGATTAAAGATAGTTTCTTTAGGGGGTACATTTACTGCCCACAACTTTGTCTGCTCCCAGTGATAGCAGATTGACGGAATATAGTGCCATTGATTACTGTACTTTATTCCGTTCAAAGGATGCTGAATCCGAAACGGGAGGCACACCAAAGTGGGGTACAAAATGATACCAAAACCCGTTCTTTAACACCATTCACCCTCGACTCATAATAGGAAAATAGATACGCTCACCATCCTATAATAAAAACGGCCAATACGGTCTTGGCAACAATATGCAATGATACAAGCGTCCCTTACCATGGTCTCGTGTTTCTTTTTAAAAACTTTTGGTCCCACATCTTAAAACAACCCCTACACTCATATCATTCAAAAGGAATCTTAAGGAAAATTTCGTTAAAACATGTATGATACTTTAATATCTCCTTTCATTCCTCTCTACTGTGTTATCCCCCCCCTTCATTCAGTCGGACATGAGTTTATTGTATGTCATTGTTTGGTCTTTCCTGTCCTTTGGTCTGTCTTAATATTTTGTCCCAGTATGTTCACTTAAGTGATCAAGGGGGGTGGGGGGTTAATAGAGACCACCAAAATTTGTTTTCGCGCCTGGGCCCCGGCTTTACGCGGGGATTTTTGCGCAGAAATTTTTTTGTAATTGTCTGTTTTTAAATGCGCTTCTTTTCATACCAAAATAATCAAACGGCCACGCGTTAATGATTTAATAGTGGGGGTCCCATGGACATTGCTAAACCGTACTGTACAAACTCTATGCCGGAAACTGACGTGTTATTTGCAACACCATAAAAAAATACCAAGATTCCCTAAAACTGCCTGGTTTTGTGTTAAATATAAGATAGTTTGGGTTTCAGAATAGAATATTTCAAATAAAATAAGTCCAAATTTTTTGATTTGTAAGCGCAAGGCTCATTTTGAATTTCCAGTCTTGTGCCCAATTTTCGCCCGTGTTTGAAAAACAATGTTTTGCCCCCAATTTGCACCCAAAATAAAATCTCATTTTGTTCTGTTTGGGTTGTCTTATTATCCTTCATATGTGGTATAAATTTCGTGCAAATTCCTCGGGAAAAGGGGTTTCCTTGGGGGGGGGCGGTCCCATGGAACCCCCCCCCCATTGGGCACCAACGAGTGAAAACCCCTTGGTCACTAAGTGTTAATTCATATTGTAAGTGTATTAATTGAAGAGGGTCACTGCACCATACCCGATGCTGCGTTTAGCAGGTCCTCATTCAACTATTACATGTTGTACATTAGCTTAGTGTAAATATTAAGTGTATTGCTGAGTTAATACCGTAATCTATAGATTTTTGGTGTGACCCATGACGTCACTTGTTGACCATTAGGAGGCGGCCCTCTGTTGTTTTCTGGCAGGCAAAATATTACAGTAGTTTCTGTGGACAGGACCACATAAAATCTGGTTTATAAATTACTTGGCAGGGAATCTTTCCTGATCTAATTGGTCACAAAATGCAGCTGGTAGCAAGCTTATATGCTTGATAAGAAAGTTAGTATTAATTTCATTCGAAACAAAAGTTACAGCAAAAAAACAGAATGTCCCCATGCAAAGTAAAGGTGCTTTTGCCTGCAGATTCTCTCCTACACCAACAGGGGGCGCCCATAAACATAAACAAATGTCACCTCATCTTATACTCTACCTACACACCATCGTATCGTATATGGCTATTTAACTTTTTGTATTGTATGCTACTCACTGTATTTGCTTATTTGATGAAATAAAATGTGTTGATTGGATTGATAGTTTACTACGCCAGTTACCAATGCACAGATTTTCCTGAAACATAGAGTTAACACTTAATAGTTATAAGGGAGGGGGTCCAAGTGGACCCAACATTTGTTTTCGTGCGCCACTTTTACCGGAAAATTATTTGCCCAAACACATTTATGGAAATTGCACATATTTTAAGGTGGAAAGAAAAATCAAATCGGCCCATTGTCGATGTAATTAGCATAATTAGGCATTTTGGTGGCGTATCAAAAATTTGCTTTGCCATAAATAGTACTCGAGTATTTTTTTCAGCAATGTTAAAGGTATTTCTGTTCTGCTATTATGAGCCAAAATTTTATGGCAAAGTTTTCTGGAAAGTGGTTGTTCATTTTTTGGCGGAGAGAAGAATTGGGTGCGCGTTGTTTAAAATCGTTTTGGACCGCCATTTTCAATCCGGTTAACAAACCGAATTTATTTCCGGTTATGTGGTCGGGTTGATGGACCCCATCAATGACCATAGTTTTGTAGTCTTTGTCAAAGACGCCTCGATTTGATACACCAACCGCGAACGCGCAAAGGGCGTCTGAGGCCAGCGAGCGCAAATGGTATTTCCCTGTGAAAGCATTAAGGTGTCAATCAAAGTATGGTCGTCATCGTAAGCCGCCCCATTCAATGATGACAACGTTTCCAGATACTTGTTAATATCGATGACGTCGCCCGTCAAAATTACCATTATCGATTTTTGCACGGGCCTAATTAGCATACGGTTCAAACAAAAATCACTCGACGAAGTTCTGGACAGCTGCGAGTGCGAGCGAGTGTGAGTAAGTACGGTATGAGTGGCAGTATGGGTAGTTGTAGCCCAGCTCTGCAGAAATAAAAGGCCCCAGTAAAGTTATCCCCACCTTCCCTGCACAAACCCCACTGAATATATGAACTGGACTAGGGCAACGTCAGTCATTTATCAAATATTCGTAATCGCAGTTGACCAGTCAAAACTGCCACCTCACAGACCATTGACAATGATATTTTTGAAACATTAATTAAATGATGAATCCTGACCCGGCGAATCAGCAGGCCACGCAAATGTGAGTTGTGGCGAACATCCCAAAATTAAAGCACAGAAAGAAGGTCTAGTTCACAAATTCACGCCGAGAATGTAGAGACAAGCACCTCCTAATCTAGACAAGAACTTACCTCGGAAACTACCATGAGTTTGACAGGGCACCTCCAACATACTGCACATTAAGGCTAAACTTTCGGCCGAACAATGACCTGGCTGAACGAGTGCAAGAAAAGACGTGTTACCAATACCAACATCTTTCAGTACATGACTGTAATTCACAGTCGTAATAGTAAACGATAACTCAGTACACTAGCCGTATCATCAAATACGCTCATAGTTCTACTCAGCATAGTACGACCGTAACACCGGCATGAATGATCATACAGTGACAAAACGCGATGCATAATTCCACCATGATTTCACCTGGACCGTTTTCGCAGCAAGCAACAGTGTTCGCCATTTTACATTCCAGCTAGCTGTATCAGGGATCCTGGTGTATTCGCTTTGTTTGAACGGTTAACCCCCAAAAAACCCAATAATTTTAATAGTTATTGATCAGTTCCAATAAACTCGTATTCTTGGAACTATTTTAAGTCGAAGATGAAATCATCATTGACCAATCAACGATCGCTATAGTTTCGGAAGAACAGATCCCGAAAATCAATGAGTAACAAGAAAAGGAAATATTTGCGAAATAGGCTTTGATTACGACTCAACTTTGAGCTGTCCAGGGAAGGGGCGGACTCACAAAAATTGAAATAAATATCAAAGCCTTGGATAAAAGGCTATTTGGTGTTAAAACCAAAAAAATCCAACGGGAAAGTGGTATTCAGAGGGGGTGGGGCATATGGACCCCCTTACACACTACGGGAGTGCAACAAGGACATTCCACCCTTAAGTGTTAAATTGTTCGTCTTTTCTCTAAGGATCCAAAGTATAATATTTTACGGTGTGTGCTGATTTGCGTTGCCCAAAACGGGGGGGGGGGGGGGGGGGTTTTGGGGGGGGTAACAAATGGTCTAATGGTTTATGGGAGTCACCAAGACTCGCCCAGATGGCAAACGTTAGCCCTAAACCGAAAGAGTTCGCATGGACCTGCAATGGATAGCTATGTCCTCCTCTTTTCAGTGATTAGTCAAAATGAGTACCAACAGCCCAACATACGTCAGAATAACAAAAAAACGGAGCAGATTGCCGGTCGCACAAAAACGCAAGCGAAAATTGATCTAAGGCTTTTATGTCATGTACGCTCATCATTGCGGTCATTTTAGCGAAAGAAAATGGAGGGACTACCTCAGGAAGTCAGACTACACGTCAAAGTCGGAAGGTAATAATTTAATAATAATAATAACCACTTTTTTTTATAGCACTAAATCCCGTAAACAGGCTCAAAGCGCAGCTGACAATTATTATTATACAATAATTTCGATTCATTAGGTGCTGCTCTAATACATTGCCTTACAAGCCTATCAGCAGTTTAGTTTGTAATAGTTCCCATAGCAGCTCCACAGATTCGCTTGGGGAGACGAGACAGGCAATCGAGATTAAATATCTTGTCCAGGGACACCAAAAACGTTGACCACGGGGGGATCGAACTCACGATTTTACGGTTCTAAGATCACTCATTAGCCTCATCTTAGGACGTAATAGGAACTTAGTAATGGGAATGTGATACTTATTTGATATGGAAAACCAAACTCTAAGCTATCCTGAGGTACATATTTTTTTTGGGGGGGGGGGACATTATGCATCGTGACGCATTATGTTGACAATCAAATAATGTGAAACAATTGTTCAAGTGAGAAACGAAATTTATTATAAGAACACTATTGAGACGCTGAAAACTTAAAAAAAGAATGTATTGCACATTGAACAATGTGTTAAATAAAACAGCCAACTTCCTGATTCTGAGTCTGTTTCTGCCCTATGCAATTTATTTGCCAGGTTTTCACACCCAAAGGTGTTAGATTAGAAAAGAACTCGACGAATTACCCCCCACTCAGTGCATAGGTCACACACAACACCCGTATTAAGTCAAATTTTAGTACACGAATGTCGTTGCGTTAAAATGAATTCAACTTGTTTCCCCTGATGATGTTATGAACACTCGTTCTTGCCACACCAAACAAATCTTGTTCTCTAGACAGATTCCCTATGTGGGCTACTCAAAGACAACATGAATTTGCGAACACCACTTCCTGATATTATTAATGCTCTTTCAGTAGCGTTCCTTCACAATGAGGCTCGCAGGCACAAGCCACATTGGATAAAAACATTCTTACGAACTACCGTCCACCGTTTCCATATCAGCTACCATCTGCTTAAGAAATCGGCATAGCCGGAAACAACTTGGGTCTGCGCGTTCAGACCGACATTTCTTAATGCTTGGATAACAATAAGAAGGCGGTTGCTGTATTTTTACTGGACCTATCAGCCGCTTTCGACACGTCGAACCACCAATCTTGTTGAGGCGGCTGTCCACTACTTTTCATATAACAGGCAAAGCACTGGATTGGATCAAATCAGACTGCAGCATCGGGCTTCTTTTCGTGTATGTCTCGATGATATCCTCGTCCGATAAATACCCCTTGACTTTTGGTATGCCAAGGGCTCAGTGTTGGGCATTATTCTTCTCCGTCTATACCTTTATATTGGGCCATCAATCCGTAAACATAACAGCGCTTATCACATCTATGCTGACGATATCAGCTATATCGCCTTTCGAACCTAAGTGGACGATGAGGTACCCGTGCCGTTGAGAGGCTGTCTCCATGCATAAAGGAATAGTATATGGATGGGTGAGAATAAGTTGAAACTATAAATATGATAAATTTGAATTCATTGTCGCTGCATCGGCTGGAATGCAAAGAAATTGACACGCTCTGCCTGAAAATTGCGATAATGTAATTCATCTTCAACCATATTAGGACCTTGGTGTTTATTTTTGACACTACCATGTCAATGAGCGATCATTAAGCACCATTGTTAAACTGTTAACTTTCATTAAGAATATCTACAAGAATTCGTCGTTTCTTTACAGTCGAAAGCTGCCATCTCTTGTTCGGTCGCTCGCTTTATCCAGTTTGGACTACGCAATTCACTGAGGCTCGTATTGCAGCTAAGAATCGTAATTCAGTACAGAAACTTCAAATAGAGCCGCCAGGCATGTTTTCCTTTTCTCGGGCTGAACGACTCATCCTTCCCCCTCTTGAGAACTCTTCACTGGTTACCAATAGATCAGAGAATTAAGTTCAAGGTCCTTCTTTGTGTATAGAAAGGATTCATGGACTTGTTCCTCCTTACCTTACCGAGTTTCTTGCGCCATATACACCTACCTGGAAGGCCAATCTCAAAACCGTTCAGGTGATGACAAACTACGCCTTCACAATCCACGTACTATCAGGAAATATGGTGACATGTCTTTCCATGCTGATGCCCCACGTCTCTGGAACTCTTTGCCCTCTTACATCGCAATAGTACGTCAGTCATTATTTTCAGGAAGCGGCTGAAGACTTATTTGTTTCCATCTGTGTAGATCCACCGCCTCAGCTGGCTCTTGTTTATATATTTAATATATATATATATATATATATAGTATATGGTATATATATATATATATATATATATTATATATAATATTATATATATATACCGCTGGTTGTTTGTGTACTTGCAAGTATACGGGTTAGTCTGTAGCGTGCGTGGTGGGTGAGATTTGATGTGTGATATATGGTGTTGTGGTTGGGTTAGGCGTGAGTTGGGGCGTGTGGTGCGTATGTGTGGTGTGTTCGGTTTAAAAAAAAAGTCCCATGTGCGTAGTTAAAAAAAATGTTTTCGTTCGATTATTTCTCAAAGGTTTTTGTACATGTATACCATTACCTTTTTTAATTTTTAAATACATTGTCAAAATCTTCGTATTTTTGGATTCTTATGTATTTTATCTTTGTACAACGCGCTTGTGGACTTTTAGTAAGGCGCTTAATAATGAAGTTTAATAATAATAATACAAAAATGGCTCAGGTGGATGAGAGTTCAAAAGCTTTACTTAAACAAGTTCATATCGGGTTTTCCCGCGCTAATGAAACGTAGACGGTCATGTGTTGATGTAACCCGATCAGAATTCACATCTAAGTCTGCGAACACAATTGGTTTAACGCACTTCTAAGTCATTAGTCCGGAAATTTCGTCACGTTTTGATGCCACTGTTCAAACACGTAAAGCTAGAATTCCGATTAGTGGCGGGAAATTCCTTGGGTATAAAAGGAGCGATCGCCGCATATTATACTTCGTCAGACACCCTGCACGACATCATGGATGTCCGCCAGAGTACTCACACACACGGCGGGTGGAAATCACGGGGAGAGTATCAGCATCAGCAGCAGCCACGCAGCCAGCCTTCTGCGAACATTGCGAGGTTAGAGCAGCAATAATCACGCTCAGACTCCGGTGCATCTACCTTCATACACGGAGCCGAGCTCTTCCACCGACCTGCCTTGCCCGAAGCCAAGGAGAACGGGAGAAAGGACCCGGTTTGCAGTCCAGCTCATGGGCAGGCTTACTGCCAAGTCTGAGCAACTTCGCGTTGTTAATCCCATGTACGTGCCCGATGACATGGTGCAATCCGTTGATGATGCCGGTGTGGAAGCAGATAGTCCGGCGGGGGCCACAGTCCCGGGGCTCCATAGACGATAACGGCCTAAAGCGTGAAACTAATGTTGCGCGAAGAGTCCAACTGAATCGATTGCCCTATTGTTCACCATTGTTCCGGACTATCCGCCTCCCATACATGGGAGGCCTTCATCCGGAACCGAATGTGCTGTCCCTATCCTCTACAGGATAACATAGTTTCCCCTGCGCCGTTGTGCGTTGTTTCACCCTCGTCTTACCACTTCCCCCCTCGAGAATTTCGTTATAAAGCACCGGTGCTTATGACTTGATACTAGTGGAATAGGATGGGTCCTCCTCTTACCATTGATACCAAATAAGTCCATACCAAGTATGCCGTCACAATGACGTCATCAAGTCGCGATTCGGCGAAATTGGCATTTTTCCCAGAAAATCCGATTGTGCGCTAAAAAAAAACCTAGGAAGATCGGATTTATGCGGTTTTCAGTTCTAAATGAATGGCAATTAGCTAGTTTTAACAAAACATCGAGTTTTAGAGCATCACTGTGCATAATATTTTCAAAAAATGCCCATAATTCCTTGGGTGGCAACCACCCCCGCCCTTACCCTTCGACTTTTGACGGCATAACCCTAACCCCGCTGAAGGTGCTGCTACCTTCACTTTTTTCGCTAAAATGCCACAAAGGGATGAGAGACGATTAACCCTACAAGCTTTTTATGAAAACTTTTTTGGCAATTAGCGTACCGGAGCGAATTTCGATCGGGGGGGGTACCAACATCCCCCCCCCCCTTGTAATACGATAGTTAACCAGCAGTTCCAAATACAACTACCGCTACCATACAAGTGCAGCCTAGATCCACTGCTACCCCTCACGACTACTGTTACCGAGTCACGCCCAGCCTAAATCTAAAACCGTTGAAACTTTCGAGGTGTAACAACAACACCACTCATCGGCTACTTGCTACCCACACAAGTGAAGCCTAAACTACTACCAGCAATACAAATACATGTTACGAAAATACGTGATAACGGATGCTGACACCTTAATTCAAAGAAAGAACACTTTCCCTTGCCCACAAATCCCAATACCACTACCTGGTCATAACACATTAGCCCTCGTCTACTGAGGTAGGACCCCACCCACACCCTTCCGGTTTTTTCCTCGGCTTGCTAAATCCCCCCTTGGGGGGGCCTATTATTGAATGTATTGCAATTGAACATGTTGCGCTCCTTTTCCATCCAAAAATCACATCCACTGGTATAGGTATGATACAGGGTGATCCCAAAGGAATGGGGGGTGGGGGGGGGGTGTTGCCCTACGGGAGAGAAGTACAAACATGCCTAGCACAACACAGGATATCAAAGACTTTATTTTTGGTACCAATAGATATCTATGGTCCTCCTCTTTCCATTGCTACCAAAATGAGTACCAACATGCTTAGCATTACGTCACAATGAGCAGAAAGTTCGCATGTCAGCAAAACTGTCAATTTCCAGAGTACACATAGGGGAAAACATATAAATGGAGAGCATTTTAGTGCTATAATAAGATGTGTATTGGGTCCCTCTACTTCGGACTTTCCTCAACTATGAACGTCATATTGACGTCATTAAGGGGAATATTGGTACTATTTTTGTACAATGGAAAGAAGAAACACAAAGCTATCCATTGCTACCAAATTTACAGGAATCAGGATGTTTCAGTAACGGAAATCACAGGTGGATGGTAACCCCCCCCCCCCTTCAGGAGGTAGACGAGGGTTAATCAGAACGGTTATTAAAAAAACCTGTAGGCCCGAACTTACGGTAAAACTGTACGCCCCTTAACAGCGTTGCGTCTGCCCTTATTTTACGGCCAGTGGTCATTGCCAGGGTCAAGGCAGGTGTTGCGACTGGCGTAAAGGGTCAGTGGTCTGGTACCCAGTCTGCAGTTAAGCCGACAGTACGTAAAACTGCAGCTCGGCTTCCTCAGGCTGGTCGAGCCGACGCTCTATTTACGGCTAAGTAAAGCGTCAGTGCCAGTTTCAAGTCATCGATTGGGACCGTGTAAAGGTGAGTGGTTGGGGCCAGTTCACAGGTCAGGGGCTGGGATCGATATGAAATTGCTCTACGGATAGGAACGTATAACTATAGCAGGGTAGTTCGCAGCAGTCCAGGCGGACTGCTCATTTGGTCAGCGGTAAATGGCCTATATCTAAGTAACCCAAACCCTTTTAGTCGAAAGTCCACGTAGCCAGGGCCACGGCCGCGAACATACAACAGTTCAAAAATGAACTTAGTCCAGAGCGGACCGCTTATTTGGTCAGCGGTAAATCGCCCTAATCTAATAACCAAACCCTTGGGTGAAAAGTCACGTGCCGGGCCAGGCACGAATAAGTCCAGGGTCGGACCCGATCACCCTAGATCTAATAAGCAAACCCTTGGGTGGAAAAACACTAGATCACGGTAGCGAAATATACAATTCCAAAGGAGTCCAGAGCAGACCGCTTGCTTGGTGTTTATGCATAAATTTAAAGAATTGACGAAGTGCGGGTATGGGCGCCCTATTCGAAATATCAATCGTCCAAATTACCAAAACGAAGTAAGGTACGTTATGGATATGATAGTCTCGACCCAAGTTTCGGGGTCAAAAAGGTTTACCAACCTACCTCCAAGTATTTATAGCCTCCCTAACTGCAGTGTACGTATATCAGGTATATGTACCCGGTTGAGCGGTTAGGCGCGGTTCTGTCCCTCGCTTTACAACCACTGATGGTTCCCAGGTTTCGCTCCCCGGTCGGGCATGAGGCTTTTCCTTGTATTGGTTTCCAGTCCTAGCTCGCTCTCGCATGTTTTCTCCGGGTGCTCCGGTTTCCTCCTGCTTCTAAAACTGTACTTCCTTCCCCTTCCTTGTCCAAGTTTAATGTATGTGGTTTCGGTCGTTTGTGTGAATGTTGCAATTGGCGCTGTATTAGCTGCTGCCTCTAAGTTGCATTGTGACTGTAAAGCGTTGTGTTCTTTGTAGAGCGCTATATTCAATGCTTCTTACTATGATTATATCTAGCACCTTTCGTCCCCCGCCCATTTCACCCTGCAACAGTATCATCTCCTTACAATCTCATCCCTCCTATCACGTTCCATGAAACAAGCTTGAATGAAACATGATTGATGACACATGATCATAGAGCCCTAGTCCATGCAATTTAAAACACTTTTAAATATACCGTGACTCGTCCACCATGTCCCATGACGTTGGCCCTGTTAAGGTCCCTAGGGGTCACAGTGGTACAAACTGTGACTTTTTTAAATCTGTATCTCCTCCTACAGATAACATTGCATGGTATCGCGACTCATGCATATAAAGCAGCTTGCGACCCTTCAAGTTATGGGTCGAGGGGTCAATCTGGAGTCATTAAAGGGGCACTTATCGTCTTTATGTGAACAATCTTTAAGAGAAAATCCCTAGCGGCTATATGCCACGTTGTATTATCACTTGCCTCATACTCATGACAAGCAGGTTAGACCCATCACAACTTGCTGTGCTCGCATGGGAGTAAAATGTCTCTTAAGGGTGTCACTTTCCGGTCCTAATGTGAACAATCTTCAAAAATTCATAAAATGTATCTTCCTCCTACAGATTACACTGTTATGGGCACGTGACTCATGGGTATGAAGCAGCTTGCTCACATTTTAATGGGTCGAGAGGCCAATCTGTGGAATTAAGGGGCACTTCCGTTCTTAACTAAATAACTTTCTATATATATCCAGACTAAGCATAGTAAGATTTTTTTGTGCAACTGGAAGAATCATTTCCTGGTGTACATGACTTTTTTTATTTTTTTCAGTTTTTTAATTTTTTGCCAAAATATTCTAATAATAACCCAAATTGGCTATAACCGCTCGGCCTATAGCAGAAGGTAAAACCCGGTTTGTGCTAAATTGATTTAAAAATTGTATTTCTACAGTAGCATTATAGGTCACAATTTTGGCATTTTACACAGTAAAATATGGAAGGTGGCACCCCCCCCCCCCCCCACCTCCGACTTTTGACGAACACCCTGACCTTCTCCCTGAAGCGGTACCAACCTCTATTTGTTGTGGCTAAACATGACCGCAAAGGGACGAACTATAATTACTGTAAAGCCTTAATGATATCGTTTTGCGTTTTTGTGCGACAGGGAATCATCCCCTGTAGGGGAACGGTACACCCCCCCGCGCTCCCCCCCGTTGGTCAATGAGGGTTTAATGGGTAGGGACTCCATAGTCCTCGACCCAAAGTTAAAGGTGAAGGTCAAAGGTCCACATCTACAACAAGCTCGCCGATTGAGGTGAAATTTGGTCAGGAATAATCAGACAAAATCGAAAAATAAAGACCAAGTAAGTTGGTCCCATCCAGGGGGTCACGTTAAAAAAGGGGTGAAAACGGTCGTATCACTCCATGCTTTACGAATCGTGAACATGAGTTGACATTGGGCATAAATGATCCGTATGCCTTTCTAACATGTTTATAGTACTTCGTGAGATCATTATAAGTTCTTAAGGGGTCATTATGGGGGGTCACTCGGCCGTCTTGTTGTCATGTCTTCTCGACTGCCCTCAGTCTGACCAGACTACACCACATGAACCGATGAGTCAGCCCATTCATGTCACATGACTTTGACCCCTTCGTCATCTAGGGATCACGGGGTCAAAGTCTTCTTTTCTTTTAAAATTATCTCCTCCTACAATTATATTGGATGCATCTGAATAAGGCTTGAACCCCTTCACAAAAGTTATGATCTGAGGTTAATCTGGGTCATTAAAGGGACACGGTTAGTCCGCTCTTAATGTGATAAAAATCAAAAATTCCAATCTGCTATATGCAACGTTGCTGGTCACGTAAATTCATACGGATGAAGAACTTAACCCTCTGTGATTTTCGTTACAGGACCTCCAATTCCAGTAATTTGTACCACATGATAGCTTACAGTTTCCTGCTTGGCACATTGGTATTCAAAATAAGTACCCGACATTCCTATTAATTACGTCTCGGTTGGATCGAATGTATTAATACGAATATAGGGTGGAAAATTGATATTTCGCAATTTTTATCGACATCAAAACCATTATACAAACTAAATGCTCTCATTATGTAAACTAGTCATTTTCCATCAATAGAAACCAAATCCAATTAAATCGGATACTTTCTTTTTTTTTTGGCGGAAAATTGAATTTTCCCTATTTTTTTTATTTTTTTTATTTTTTAGAATTTCTTTATGACGTCATTGTTACCGTATCTAAGGCAATCCTTGGGTCCCATATAAACCAGCTTATAAACACCCTAAGTTGTACTTAGCATGGGTCAAATGTTCATTCAGAGCTTATTCAGGCAGTCCTGTTTGCTATGTCTACTGCAGCATGCTATCTCTCCTCCTCTTTCTCTTTGTTTTTCGTTGAAAACCAGGGCGCGCGCTCCAATGCATCCAGGAATGCCACTGCGGAAGCGACGTCTGAAATGACGTCTAAAACTTGGGGTCAAAACCTTGAATTTCCCATAGATACACATTGTACGAGAGGCCAAAAATTCAATATGCACCACTGAGTTTTAAAATCTCATTTTCTGCGGTTTTTAACAACTAAAGGATTTTGCAAATGACTAATTTTATTATGCGCGGGTTTTTTTAGTTGTCCATAGGGCCGTATTCTCCAAAAACGATGTTTAAAATAAACGGTGGTTAGGCCTAACCTGTGTTAGCTAAACGCACAGTTTAAAAAAAAAACGCAGGTTAAATTTTTCACAATGTCGTTTAGTTAGCTAACCATGATATTTAAACGGCCGTAATATCATCCCCGATTGTGGCTTATCTTCTCCTATAATATTACGTGCGCGTGAACAATATTGGTGTCAGACAATGCCTTCCGTATGCTTGTTTTGCTGCAAAGTAGAAGAGTCCACGGTAAATTTCAAGAATGTCGCGTTATTCAGAGGAGCTTTAGAATTTCTCAGCGATGGGAACAACACAAACCAAACCGGGGCCTATTAAAAACTTTTTGTATGTCGCTGGTGCTGCACTTGCTATCATTCAATACTATACATGTACCAACACCCAACATAAAATAGAAGGAAAGAAAAAAATGGACGAGAAGAATCAACTGAGAACTCAGAAAAAAAAAAAAGGAAATAACTGGAAACAACTGATCTACCACGGTATCACCATAGCTGAAAACATATGGCATTTTGATGAAAGCATGAAGTAAAACACGCCTTAAACTACAACCGACACAAGTCTCAGTTAACAACGGTTAGGCATGTTTTAAACGGGGATGTCCGGCTACAATTCAAACAGCGTTTAAAGTTACCCATGCTTTGAGATTGCGTTTAATTTAGCGAGCGTTTAATGCGATTTAACAGTGATTAGCGTTAAACATCGTTTGAGGATACGGGCCACAATGTTAACGAGCAGGCACATTGGCAAAATCCCGATGATCATACTTGCTTTGAACTTTTGACGTCATAGTTACGTCATATTGGAAATTGGTGTCCTTAGTTGGGATACCAATGGAAAATATATGTACCTAGGTCTTGCAAGGACAAATATCCTTCCGATTTACAAATTAACGGATATGGCCCCAATAATACCATTTGGGGTCAAGAATCTATACCACCGTCCTTCCATTATGTTACATCACGTAGCAATAATGGGCTTTATCTGTACTCTTTAGACTGAATATAGCCGATTTGATCTTATTTTTAGAAGTATATACCACACCGCTACAAAACGTAGTCCAATATCAAACTAGAGCGCAATCGGAAGATATGTAAGCGCTTTAAAACAATGAACTCAAACATAGTTTCAGTATCGTTATCTTCAACAAAAAAAAAAAAAAAACAAACCCAGCATTCCAGCTACAGTATGAGTAAGAATTGAAAAAAGTTTATAAAGTTTTCCAATTATTTAAACAAAGCCTTTTACAAAAGTGGGCGCTTGCGATCATAGCCTATCACCCCCCCTGACACTAATGGAGCAATCATATGTGGCAATTAAATCAAAATACAGGAGTTTCGAGAAAACCAGAGCAATTAAATTACAATCGGCGGATTGTTTTCTTATAATATGAATGGGTGTCAACATTCCTCTTGTAAGTTACGGTGATTTCATTTTTAATCATAGCGAAGCTAACTATTGGTGTTTTTTTTTTTTAAAAGGCGAAATTGTCATTGATTCAAAATCGTACAACAGGAGAGTTGCTTCATCCCCTTTTTCACCTTACATAGTTAAGGGTCGTTCGTACATATCTAAAATGACCATCCGAAAACGTAATACCTCACACCCGAAATTTTAGTACAATTTCAAAAGATCAGAGTGTAATATAATTATGGATATAAGGAATGCGGCGTTTTCCCGTATTTTACACCATCATTTCTCGCGATCCACTGAATATTATGAAGCTAGCCCACTTGACCATCCCAACCCAAGATTAAAGTTGCAGTTAAAAATAAACCCCCCCTTTTTATAAGAGGAGAATTGGTCAGGAATGAGGGTAATTGTACTGATTTCCGTCTGTAAAACACGTATGGTGGGATGATATTTTTGAATAACAGGAGATTTTGTTTTAGTCCACCGGACTAGTAATCCACCTGCAACGGTAATGAAAATGCCACTGATTCAATTGACTCTTCACACAACATAGTTTCACGCTCTATTCCGTGGTCTATGGAGGTCGGACTATGGCTCCCGACGGTCTATAATTACTTCTACACCGTGTAGAAGTGAATTATAGTCTGCCATACTCTAAGTCCGGCTACAACGGTAAAGAATATGGCACCTCAATCAGTTGACTCTTCCACGCAACATTAATTCACGATTTATTCCGTTTCGTTATGGAGCCCGGACGCGAAATTTCATTCCATAGTTAATTTGCATTGGTATTCAGCAACATCTTTGATAGCCATCGTTCAACTTCATAACATGATATTGACGTCTGTGTATTGTTTTATATATGCATGAGTCTTCTACCTTTATTCCTGACGGTTTATATGAATTAAATCCCAACTAGCCCAACAACCTCCCTCGCGAGACCATTGGTTAAAAGACTTCTTTAAAGGAGAACCTGAATCAAGAATAACTTTACACATATAACGCTATAAAAACAATTATTGACCACATCTGGAGTGGGTTTCATGCGAAAACGGAATTATACTAACCATAAAAACGAATTCAAAGCCTTTTGTCCTGACCATGCGCTCATTTGAAATTCGCGCTACTGTAATATGGGTATGTATTTGTTGTTATCGATACCCCCCTGACGGCACATGTAGCGCATACTCTTCACACATATGATTTCATAATTCGGGTTTCCTATTGCATTATATGACCTAAACGGCCGGTCTTATCGCATAACAACGTTATAACACTAGCGCGATTTTTAAATAGCAGCGGTCAACTATAGGGTTTTAATTCATTGGTAGGATTATATAATTACTATTTCTTCCTATGAAACCCCTCATCTGTGGTCAATAATTATTTTATATTGTATATTGTTTTTTAATATTATTCGTGTTGTACGGGTTCGCCTTTATCTCTGCTTGTCGCAGGTTCGAACCCCTCTCTGCTCAATTTTGAGAAATTAAACACTTTATTTTTTTCAGTTTTTTAATTTTTTGAATTTTGTTTGTAATTGTCTGACTTTAAAATGCGCTTCTTTCTATATGAAAAAAAAATAGGCAAGCCGTTAATGAGTTAATTAGTTAGGGTCCCATGAACCCCCCCTTTGGGCACTACGGAAGTCATCTGAGATTATTTTTTTAAATTATCAAAGAACCAACCTATTTTTGCTGCTGATATAATGTTCACACATGGAAGTAGTAACATTAATTAGTAACATTAAAACTAGATTTCGCGGTTCTCGGCTTTCGTAATTTGCGGTGGGGTACCAAGGTTAAGTTGTTAAGTCGTATTTTTATTCCTGTCCGTTCATTAACGTTTTTTGGGGCGTGTCGAGGATTCCATTTGTTCTGAGAGGTTGTATACTTGACCCAATCAATACCATAGAAATTCGATGTCAAGATACGAATTCAGATTAAGGCCCATAATTTAAACATAAGTAAATCCTGTTCTCACGAAAACATTATTACAACGGCCCAATGCACTGCATAAACCTCCAAACACCACCATACTTGAACAAACTCTGAGCATTCAACTAAGGAAATGATACGATATAATTATTCACCAAATTCTTTTACGTCACTAAGATTATTAGAAAAAATCTGATATGTTTACATTTTATTCGTCTTGTTGCAGGAATTTATCCAATTGTTCCAATCATTTATCTAAGTACATTTTGAGTTTTGTGTCATCAAACAACATACAATATCTACGTGGGCCTACTCCTCCTCCTCACCAGTCTTGATTTCATGACTGTTTTAATAATCCGTTCTTTGACACAAACAAATGAATCGATAGGCGTATCGCAGACTTTACGACAACTATTCAATTGAATCGGTATGAAGCCTTTTTAAATTCGATACAAAAAGTTCATGTACATGGGTTTAAAGCATCTTACTCGTTGAACAAAGTTGAACATGTCCGCTGTTATACGCTTTTAGTTTTTGATCTCAACACATCTCCTCCACATGAATTCGTACCCATCGACATATGCGTTTACTGACAGGAATATAAATCAGACTGTAGGTTTTTCCGTTCGTAACCTTATAGACGTGACCTGTAGTTTTAGTAAACTTTTTGAAAGCTATCAGATCCTCTTATCTAAACTACCCCAGGCCCCTTTTTCAACTACTAACGTGTTCACTTTAATAACTAGCGCCGTGCCCATAGAATTGCCCTCAACCGAGAGACATTCGCTCACACCTATTCGCTCGGGCGCGAAACTCTCCTGCAGTTAGAGCGAACATCTCTATGATAATATTTTTCCTACCTGCTTTTTCACTGAGAAGTGAGCGAACTTCTCTCCGACCTCCATAGGACGTGTTATCCAGTCACCATTAACTGCCCCCGTTTTCTTTTTGTGCGACAAATTGATTATCGATTTCACACGCCGGAACTTTCTAAAGTACCGCACGCAAGCCACCACTTGACTTGTTCAATTACCATGTTTATGTTATTACTAGTGGATGAGCCAGACCATCCAAAAAAAGTAGCCTTATTGTTATCACCTGGGGGGGCAAAGAGGCCTGATACCAGGGGTGTCCTAACACAATGACGTACACAAAATGTATGATGCCATTCTGTAGGGGAGCTTAAGCGAGCTAGGGGCTCACAAGAGAATTATTACAGGGGACAAAATTGAAAGTGTCGCATGTTTTTGTTGAATTACCTACCAATTTGGTTCGTATGATCACACAAGGATTAAAAAAATGTATAGTTTAATACTATCTCCGACTTACCCCTATGGAGTTATAAGCCAAAACCGTTATTATTAGGTCAAAGGTTAATTTAAGCTTTCTCAGGGTCAAATACTAGAAAACGCTCAATTTTCAGTGGAAATGGTCCTCATTTTTTATATATGTAATTAAAAGTACAATAAGGTATAGTTTGGACAATGTACAATGTATAATTACCAAGTTACACCCAAAATTAACCCCAGCCCCTATAGGGGCATAGGGGTAGTACTAATGAGGTGCGTAGCTTGTACTTTCACATTGCAGATGGTCGAAAGTATTCCTTGATTTTAATTGGGAACATTACAAACAATAGAGACCATTTCCACTGAAACTTAAGCATTTTTTAGTATTTGACCCTAAATTTGACCTTTGACCTATACTAACGGTTTTCAGCTTATAACGCATAGGGGTAAGTCTGAGATAGTACAAACTATACATTTTTTTAATCCTGTGATCATAACGAACAATTTTTGGTCTGTAATTCAACAACATGGTATCACTTTTAAATTTTGACTCCTGTATAATCTTCTGCGAGCCCCTAGCTCGCTAAGCTACCCTACAGAATAGGCCATCAATCCTTTCTTTGTGTATGTCATAGTATTAGGTAGCCCTGGTATAAATGCCTCTTGCCCCCCCCGCTGTGTACCGACCAACATGCCTGGCTCACCCACTTACCTGGGTTGTCCAAGGGAGGCCGTCATGATTAAACACCGTCCATTGAATCAACTTGTTTAACGTAAAAAGTTAAGGCGAGCACAAAGGCCTATACTTTTTTTAAATACAAATAGGACTACTTATATATAATTAATACAATTTTCTGGTATTTACAAATCAGCGCACACGCCACAGCAACGTCCGTAATTTCCCTTATCCTTCTAACACCTAAAACACTGCAAACGGCCCTTTTATTTTTTATTAAATTTAACACCATTTCGAGTCCTAAAAAATGTAGGAAATCCGCTTTTCGCGAGTAATGCAAACTTCGAAAATAAGCTTAATTTTACCCTAACAACCCATCTCAAACTTTAAGTAGTTTGGGATTATTAACTCACATAAAAAGTTTTATCCCACACAGTATTGGTAAACTTTCCGAAAACTGGTCCTTTCGTCAACGCAGGGAGTTCCTATAGTAACTATAGACTATATTTACTATAATAACTCCATGGTCAAACCTGAAATTATTAGTTTACTATATAACTCCAATCGTCCCAATGTTGAATTTGTGGTGTTTTAAAAAAAAAGCGCAATGACATTTCCATACTTGACTGTGGCGCGTTTAATACCCGTTTTCGGCACCTACAGTGCTAGGCTCAAGTACAAATGCTGCTTACGATCCGCCACCACCACGAGGGGCGCAATTTCAGAAGAACGCGCATACGCATTTTTGAAATTTCGTATCCAAAAAACGTTGATGATTACCCTAGGAGTATTACACAAACTAGTCAAATAGCATTTTATTAATATTTCACTTCTTGTCCAATTGCCCTCCATTGGTGACGAGGGTTAATAATAATGCAAAATCGCATCACACAAACAGAAAAGCCGAGCCGACTGACTGACGAGTTTTCTTTTTTCCTTGTCATACGGTTCTTGCTGGAGTTTCGTTATCTCGGGCAATAATACTAATAACCAAAAATATAGTACTTTAAAAAAATAACCACACAAATGAAAAGCATGGGTGTATGTAAGGTTTTATTCACAGAACCAGCTATATGGATGAATCTCTATTTATTTGTGGATGGATCTTCATAAGTATAGACAGTTATGGGACAGAAAGGCCCGTGGACATTGAAATAAAAAGGGCTAACTATCTAAACGATGGTTACTAGTGATCACGTTATAATCAAGGTATTGGTTCCGTGTAAATAAACCCCACAGTTTGGGTGTCCGTTTCCCGTGTAAAGCGGAGACAGGTCTCGCTCTACACTTGTGCTTGAAAAACATCCTCCTAAATTGTGATGTCCTTTTTTCTCAAAAATCACAAATGGGTAACTAATTATGGAATGAACCACAGAGATTTTGTTTCACAATTCTGCTACTTCCGAGGGGCATGTTTTTAAAGAAATGTTTCAAATCGCGGCAAAATGGTAAAGTAAGGACTCGTAAACATGATTGTTCGTCTTTTTCCTGATTTCACTTTTAGATTTTTTCTTTTCCGTCTTGATTTCGCCTTCTTAATTTTATTGTCCTTTCCTTTCGATTTTTTTTATTTTTGTTCGTGTTTTCCCTCCTGATTTCCCTTCATATTTTGTTAATTTCCCCCTTCTGATTTCCATTCTTTTTCCCGCTAAACCATACAGAGAAAATGTTTAAGGTTACCGGAAAATATTTGTATAAATGTGTGTATTGAAATGTACACATACGATTTACGCTCACGTTATTGATGTATCGAATTCCAAATGAGATTAGGAAATTCATGGTTTATTTGCCCAATTTTCCAGGATAATATGGACTTATTTGAAAGTGGAGCTTTATATAGATTTACAGGTTCCATTCAAAAATTCCATTGTGTATTTTACTAGTTTGATGTAATATTTTACAACTGTTAAGTTTACAGTATAATGCACCGTCGAACTTTGTGATGTGCAATTAAAAGAAGTATAACACTCAATGTGCTATTTTAAATATTTTACACTTACAAAGTATAGAGGGAGAGTTGCACCATATAAACACTCTACAAAACTTTAAAACAGATATTATATTTATGATGATCCAACCAGAAATCAGTGTTGCTAATTTAGGGTGGATATAACTTATGCAAAAGTGTTAATTTCATTAAACACCAACACCGTTGTATTGTTTCACTTTTAGAGTGTAACTCACTATTAATTACTAAATATTTGTGTCATGTCTAATCGCCAGCTATCGGAATCTTAACATGCTTAGGTTTGAACATTTAATCTAGTCCTACAAAAAACTACAAAACGTTTATTTCATAAAACCACTTGTTTACAGTATAATAAGTATCAAGAAAGTTTACTTTAGTAAAATATCACGTGAAAAAAGAAATTCTTGGGTTCCACGCTTCCCGTTTTCTCAATCACACTGTTAAGTGTTAAAGCTTGTGTTAAAGCTAAACATATACGTAGACTTCAAAACGATTATTATCTCTCTGTAAAATCTTGGATTATTTGTTGGTCTGTGTTAAATTCGACTTCGGAGATATTGATAAGAAGGAAAAAATTAAGTTTCTTTTTAGTATATTGCTTTATGTTCAGAGTGATCGCAATGATGTGCCTCTATACGTTATGATGATGCTGTAGGCCAATACGACAAGCGTATGCATGTATAGTTGTCTACATGCTGCATGGGTTTCTTGGGAAGCTTTGCCATCTTTGAAACCTTTCAATTAGAGGTCATCAAAATGTCACTACCTAATTCTAGAATGCATTGAAATATCAGCTACTAGTAGATTAAAACAAATTATCAACAATTCAGTTTTCCTCCATTTTATCTAAGAAATTTAGAAGATATATTATGTTCTTGGGGTTTGTATGCATATCATGACACTAGGAATCGGATACAGTCCCTTAAAATAAATATGTGTTTTTTTTCATGGGGCTTGCCTTGGCGTATAAAGGGGTAGTCATAGGCCTACACATGTACTCAAGCCTCTTCTCTGATATTGACTGGAATTACTTTTATCAGACTGATGCATTTCAAAAGAGAACAACAAAGAAAAACAAACAAACAAATAGTTCAAACAGCCCAAAATAGCTAAAAATGTTCTTGGATAAGTTCCTAAAAGATGTGACATTTGTTTGGACAATTTATTTTGGTTGCCTTTGTTTTAATTGGTGCTGTTGCTACAAATGTTAATAATACACGATGTTTGTAGAATTACATTGGGTAATAAACAATATTGTCGTATTTTACATAACAGGCTCTGTTTTGTATCTGTGCTACAAATTTAAAATAATATATCCTGGGACGTTTTGCATAGCATTTACTTGGGGTAAAAGGATGTCGTATTTTACAAAACACTTTTTCAGAAAAATCATCCATTGAAAATCGCCCAGACCTTCCATGTCCTAAGGCCATGAAAACATAAAAGAAACAGTTAACTTTATGTTGTGAAGACAACCGTATGGAGATTAACCTGTAACATAACTGAAAGGTAAACCTGCAATTTTAACTTCTTAATTAAGTTACAAGTTATAGGCTGTAAGTGAAAACTATAATAACGTGTATTGCAAAATAGGACTCAGATTACATCGTATTCATGTGAATTAGATCACTATGCGAAAACTCTTTTTATTAGAAACGATAGATATAAAATCAAATAGATCTATTAGTGTGAAAGTCGTTTTATAGTTGCGATCGGCAAAAAACCCCCTGGGAAAAAGAAGCCATATAAAACAGATGAGGCCAATTTGGAAATACGACAGTCTGTGAAACACAGATATGTTAATGCACATTGTCAAGTTCAATCCCGGCCCTTGGGGGTCCCGGGACATAGCGGGGTATATGCCGGGACATAGCCGTGCATGTACAAAAAATAATTGCCCCGCAAGCCGTGGGATGTTAGCCGTACTTGGCCGTGAATGTTACGTTAGCTTGTCCCCGCCCTGCAGGGACAAATCATTGATGATAGCTGGGACTTACGCCGGGAGGTACAAAAAATTTCCCGGCTCCGCCGGGTATAAACAGGGACTTTAAACTCATGTGCACCCATATAAAACCGAGCTATCAGTGATCATATCGCCCCGTCAAATTATGTAGTATATCACCATTTTAATGCTCCATTGCAGTCCGATCTCTCTCCATGTCGTGGAAGGCAAGCTATACAAGTAACACACACCACGATGTGTGAAATTTCGGCTCGGTTCTGACACTCCGGCGATCCAAAAAGTAGTATGATTTTATATAAAGCTAGACCTGTTTTTCGCATAGCCGGGGCCGAGCCGGATGTACAGAGTTTGAAACAGCAGTCCCCGCCCCCATTGGCCGAGCCCGAGAATATACGGGGATTATCACACCGAAGCCCGGCTAGCATGGGCCGGGACATAGCGGGGATGTACAAAAAATGTAAGCCCAGCTATCCGGGATTTCGTGCTACTTTAGCGGGGACAAGGCGGGGGTGCACGACAGCAAATGTACATTCCCGGCTAAGTTCCCCGCTAGTCCCGGGACCCCCAGGGCGGGATTGGAATTGCCAAGTGCATAAGTTTGAGAAAAAAATCATAATTATAAAGTCATTAAGTACCTCATTTTTTAAACTTTGTGGATTTGTAGAACAACGATGAACAAAGAATATGGCAAATTTCTCCAAAACCTAAAATGTTAATACAACAGTATGTAATGTGGGAGACGATTTGAGTTATGTACAATATGATTTTTACTGTGAATTTTTACATAACGTAGGGATATGCGGTTTTGGTAAAAATGTTCAAAATAAAATAATCAAAACACTGACTATGATCTCGAGATTTGTGTGATTATGTGCGTTATCTCGGCGATTATATAAATCCTAACCTCATACGATTATACACTCTCGCTGATAGAAAATGCAATCTTTTAGAAACGCAAGTGTGTACTAGCAACGCTTGAAATTGTACTATATGGTCTTTTTATAGAGCCCGCGGGCTTTTTCGAATACACACAAATTTCAGACGATGGTGGCCAGCCTCTTTCACATTATAGCACTCGCACCCAAATTGTAATCAAATTTAGAGTACAGCAATATATACTGCAACTACAACCGATTTGGGCGCTTTGGTTTGGGTTGATCAAGGGTGTTCCTTTTGCGCATATTAATATATAATAAAAACAAACCTTACAGTTGATTCTCTAGCGCCATCGGTTTGAATGAGGAAATCTTCCTTGCAACATTCAATATTCCGATTTTTCTTCAAGATTCACTTTTACATTTAACCGTGGCGACGTCTAAAATTAGGAATTTTTGGCCGCCACCACCGCCTGAAATTCCACGCAAAATAAAAAATACTGTAGTAATAACACAGAAGCCAAATATTCTATTAGAAAAAGAAGTGCAGCTTTGGTCCATGCCCCATTCATACAAGTTTGTGAGCATACACGCCCCGTCTGACCGCACGCAAGAGTTGACAATTGGTTTATTGATCGATCGCTACTGCTAATTGGTAGGGTATGTTGGCCCGTTAACTCCTGTTTTTATGGCCAAGCAGCCGAGCGAATGTCTCGTGTCCTTACTTCATCAAATCTGCTTCAATTTTACTACACGCACGAGAACATTTGAATTGGAGAAATCTCTTGCCATACTATGCGAACATTTGCGAGCGAATGTCGTGAGTGAATGTCTCTCGGCTGAGTTCAATTCTATGGGAACAGCGCCATACCAGAGTCAAGGTCTTATCGCAACGTGTCCTTTCAACTACCCAAGATCTCCTTTTCATCTGTTAAGAGCCCCTCCCCAGCTGCCACGGCCTCCTTCTCAAGTAACTAAGATTATCATCTAACATATGGGTACTTTCCCAACTAAACCCAGGACCATGACTTTCGCAATACCTCCACACACATACCAAAATATCGAAAGTCCCCTTTTCCATAATCTTTCTAACGAACCCAGATTTCCCCTTCCGCAATTCTCACAGGTCCCAGTTCTCCATCTATCCCAAGGTGTCTCTTTCCAAACTCAGGTTCTCCTTTCCAGAACACCATTTCACGCCCCTTCAGCACCGAGTTAAAAATACTTAGACGAATATACCTAACCGAGATTCAAAGCAAGTAATCGATGGATTGGTTGCAGCGTGCAGCGTATGTACGGTATTAATGTTAATTCAAAGATGCCTTTTTTTTTTTTTTTTTTTTTTTTGTTTTTCCACCCCCACTCGACTGATCGAAAGCAGTAATCGTTATTCAATACATTTCAATGTTAACCCCAAGATTTGAATTTGGCGGGCTATTTTGAAGCAATGATGCTCACACGTGAGTGTTATTTGTCAAAACGCATTGAAACAGTTTAGTACTCAATGACCTTTACATAAAGCCCATGGAAGAACTTAAAATGACCCCCACTTGTACCCGATTTGTCGATTATAGGTGTTAGAATTTGTTCCTCAACTTTCAATGTATTAATGACATCTTGGAGATTCTTCAAAATATACGGATTAATTAAAATGTTATTTTCATCTTTCAATATCACTAGAATTGAAACAAATTTGACCAGTTTATTTCTTCAACTCATTTTTTTTAACAGAATAGGATCTAATTAGACGTTTTATTTGAATTTTGACTTATGTTTCAGAGAATGAGTTATTGATGCATGGTCAAACCTACGGGTTCATGTGAGCCGTCCTAATAAGAATTATATCATGTTAAGTCATGAATTGAAGCGTAAAATGGGTAAAAGTGCCTGATTTGCAGGATACCTTGTACCGCCGCCGCCTGCGTGACTCCTAGTCTGAGACTACTACTACGAAAAATGGGTCGTCTGTTTATTAATTTCGACTATTGCCAGACGACCCACAAGCTCCCCATATCCCTCACGAGTTTGACCATCGCAATGCAAAAAGCGAAATTTGCTGCAACGTTTAACCATTTTTTACAAAGACTCTAGAGGGTGTCCTTGAAAGATTGTCACCATTTGATGTAGAAATTGGTTCTATGAGATGACAGTTTTTGGTTTTCAGGTGGACACCCCTAGGTTTTAATATATATGGCATTTACATTTGCTTGCAATCATTTTTAGTCACGCTTTCAATGTGTAAGCGGATCGTTCGCTGCTTATTTCAAGCAACGGCCCTGTTGCCAAGTTGAATCGTGTTAGACACAAAAACGATTGTAAACGTGCCAAAGCGAAACCACATGGTGCATCGTTCAGGAGTGTTGTGCGTAACAAATACTGGGGAATAATTACGCGACATACCGTATGCCTGGGGGGGGGGGTATCACATTATGAAATGGGGATCGGTGTAAGGCTGGCGCCTTCCAAACCGGGGCATTCTGTGACAGAGTACGACAAATAGGTGTACTGTATTTGGGTGAGAGACGCCAAAATGCCCCAAAATAGGGGTTCCGGGTGACAAATTTGTATGCAAAATTTTCCAAACATGTGGTCTTTTTAGAAAATTTGCAAAATTGACAAAAGCTAAAAAATTTGCATTTCCACATTTAAAATTTTCCCCAAAAATAGGGTAAACTTCCAAAAAATGTGGTCTTTGGGTGACATTTCAAAATATTGGGGTCACATACGCGTCACCTCAAGAGGGAGTGCTCCCGATTTTAGTTATTACCAGCAATTGGGGGGATCTGATGCCCTCATGTCAATGAATACTAACCACCACGAAATTAATTTTTTCGGGTGGCGACAAGGGGGCTTCAAGGAGTTCAGTGGCGGCACAGACTCTTTTTTTTTTTTTTTTGTGTTTTTTTTTTTTTTTTTTTTTTTTCTCTTAATTTTCTGGGTAAAACTAGCAAGATTGCCCCAAAGCAGGATATGTGCCCAAATTTGGAGATCGCAAGATTTTTGCCAAAAATCGTCATTTTTCTTCTGGGTGGGGGGGGGGGTGCTGGGAAAGAAAAAAATAGGGGGGCAGATAACCCCCTCCAAGTACCAATCAAATAGACGTCCTCATTGGCAGGCACTACACAAGCCAAAACATGACACATAAATCACTATGAGCTAATAAAATCTGAATACCATGCCGCCGTTACTAAACTTCCAATCACCATATTTGAGCAAATAACACTAAGTCTGGTGTCGGCCCAAAGATACCGTGCATGTGACCTTGTGCCAAGAGTCACACGAAAATATTTTGATGGTTTCTAGGAAAGATTGACTACTGATCTAAATCTGGATGATGCCACTTGGCACGCGCCATAAAACCGTGAGCATTTGAGAGAGGGTAGGGGGTAAATAACAGGGCGTAAATTTGCAAATGCTTCATAATGGGTTAAAAGTGATAGCCATGTTCCATCTGGTCCTATGGATTAAAAAAAGGTATATTGCTATATCTAGGACATTTACTTTTAACACATCAAGTCTACAATGGTTCAAGGTCATCCTGGGTAAACAATTTAGAATGCACAGATTCTTTTCAAATGGGTCAAAGTCTGTCATTCTGTCTGATATAATGTCAATTAGGTTACACCACTTTGTTGCGACATTTGTGGTTAAATAAGGGGGAAATATGGAGACGTCCACAGGGTCTATGGGGTTAATCATTTTGTCTCTGTTAGATACCTTAGCAATGATTGACATGAGGTAATGTGTTATTTTCTGTTTTAACACCCATACGAACAAATTGAAACCAATTTGAAAACAAAATCGGATCGTTGTAAATATCTAATCCCATGATGACCTTAAACAAATTTGGTCTGTAGGTAAACACAAAAGTTGAGGTATAGCCAAACTAGACTGTTTTAAAACCTTAGGACAAGATAAACACTTCTATACATATTTCAATCCACATGAAACATACAAAATTTGAACCCTGATTGTTAAATTACCCCCTTCCGATATTTCAAAATGCTCAATGGTGCCAAAGTGGCATCATCAGATTGGATATCAGCAGGTCAATGGTGCCTAGAAACCATCAAAAACAATCTGTTTGTGGAGCTTGCGCAAAGCATTGGGTCGCCAAAGAGGTTCTAGATAGAATAGAGAGGCAAAACGTTAAGTAATCTTTAGAAATTCACAGTCTCGCATGTTTTGCCTACCACAAGAAAACCTAGAGTACCAACACTAGAAGCAATGGCTGACCTCCGCTTCTTCCACATACTGTGGGTGCGCCTTTGCATATACACTACTCGGTAGTGATACAAATTAATGTAGGTGTTAGAGGTGGCCAGGTGTAATAATCAAAGAGGTTCTATATTGATAGAGAGGCAAAACGTTACGTAATCTATAGAAATACACCGTCTCGCGTGTTTTGCCGACCACACGAAAAACATAAGTACCAACAATAGAAATCAATGGCTGCCCCTTCCGCTTCTTTCACATACGGTGGGTGCCGCTTTTCATATACACTAATCTGTAGTGATACAAATTATGTGTGTTAGAGGTGGCCAGGTGTACTAATGTGTACCTGGATCATGTGCTCCGATACACTCTTTTTTCTCATATGCACTGCGCGCTTAGGTGAAAAGATGTATTCATTGAGGCGGTGTATTTAATTCAAGACGACTGATGTAATGGGTAAGGCACAAAATTTAACCACCCAATAGCAACCCAACATCAACAACTGATATTTTGGGCGGATTGTTTGTATCGAATTGAACAATTATTGTTTAATACAAGCACCCAAACTGATAATTATTCCGGCAATATTTCAAAATGTCAGGCGCCCACACGGACGACTGGTTTTGAATGCGTTTCATTCAACCCCCGTGGTAAATAATAGTGTACTGGATCATTGTGCTCAACACACTCTTTTTTCTCATAATGCATGCGCGTTTAGGCAAAGAGGTTCTATATAGATAGAGAGGCAAAACGTTACTAACTTTAACATCAATTCACCGTCTCGCAGTTTTGCCGACCACAAGAAAACCTAGAGTACCACAATAGAAATCAATGGCTGCCTCCGCTCATTCCACATACTGTGGGTGCCGCTTCGCATACACTAATCGGTAGTGATACGCATTAATGTATGTGTTAGATGTGGTCCAGGGTGTAATCTTAGTGTACCTGGATCATTGTGCTCATGATAACTCTTGTTTTTTCTCATAATGCAATGCGCGCTTAGGTGAAAAGATGTTCATTGAGCGGTTTTATTTAATCAAGAGACTGATGTGCATTTCATTCGTTGTGTGGCATGGGTAGACAAAATTTACCACCCCATGCACCCAACACTCAACAACTGATATTTTGGGGGCGGATTGTTGTATCGAATTGACATTATGTGTGTATAACCAAGCACCCAAACTGAGAATTATCCGTGGCAATATTCAAAATGTCAAGCGCCCAGCACGGACGACCTGGTTTTGAAATGCGTTTCAACATCAAATTCACCCCTTGTATGGGTCGAAGCAAAGAGGTTCTCTATAGATAGAGAGTCAAAACGTTACGTATCTTTAGAAAATTCATCACCGTCTCGCAGTTTTTGCCGACCACAAGAAACATAGAGTACCAACAATAGAAAAGCATGGCTGCCTCCGCTTCTTCCACAATACTGTGGGTGCCGCTTTGCATAGGCTAATCGGTAGTGATACAATTAATGTATGTGTTAGAGGTGGCCAGGTATAATAACAGTGTACCTGGATCATTGTGCTCAGATACTCTTTTTTCTCATAATGCAATGCTCGCTTTAGTGAAAAGATGTTATTCATTGAGGCGGTTTTATTTAAATCAAGACGACTGATGTGTATTCATTCGTTGTGTAGCATGTGTAGGACAAAATTGAACCACCGCAATAGCACCCACCCCATCCAACCCCTGATATTTTGGGCGGATTGTTTGTATCGCATTGACATTATGTTGTATACAAAGCACCCAACTGTAATTATTCCGTGCACTATTCAAAATGTCACCGGCCAGCACGGACGACGGTTTTTGATGCGTTTTCATCACCCCTTGGGTCGAGCAACCGGACTACACCCTGTTTTTAGAGTTTGATATGTGATACCCAGAAACCTGTGCACATCTCAAGGCTACTGTCTGTTCAAATAACTTAGATGTCTGGTTTTTAATTATTATTTCAAAAAATACGCACTTCGACGAAATAAATCACGAAAAGAAAGTTGTTAGGTATCTTTGGACCTAAGACGGTTTTTTACATGACAAAAGGGAATGGCACAATTTTAAACCTTCAAATTTATGAAATCTGGGTAGTTCAACCCGCCTCGTTTTGAAATGAGGGGCGAATAAAGGTTGTGGTACATTAAGTAAAATTACGTTTGTGGAAGTTTCTATTGAATTCCACTTTTGTAGTAGTAAAAGTTGTCCGTCGGAGGAGATGCATTCACGATCACTTGGCCGCCACTATATGAATGAATAACCGTTGTTATTTGCACTGAATTTTCGCAATACAAAGAGATGACATTCAAGGAGTCAAACGGCTTAACTGAATGGACGGCACGCGGCATTACAGGAGAGCTGTCTGAAATTCTTGTTCCTAACCAAATGAATAACACAGGACATGGACCTCATAAAGTATGCGATCGGTATTTCAACGATGCATTTATATACCCATGCATGTGCAAACACCTGAAATCAAAGCAAGGTCCTCGACTCAATAATTGTTTCGTATACCCGTTTTTACTTTTGAGAGCGCCCTAAGTCATGAATGGCCTGCCATCAAAGTTTCAGGTCAAAAGTCACTATTCACCTGACCCAGTTTGTTGCCGTTTGCCAATAAAAATGAGTGTAAATTGAAAAAATCCAAAGAAGAATATGTTTTTCAATTGGAACCAATATCTTCTGGGTCAATATGACTAACATTTTTCTTCTTTCGTGATTTTTTTCCAAAGGCGTATATTTTTTGAAATAATTAATTAAACGACATCTAAGTTAATTGAACAGACCATCTGAACTCAGCTTCTGTGATTAGCATGCCCTGCCTCATAGTGTATACCAGCTAATAAGTTAGTTTGAAGGACCGTTGTTATTGTTGTAAGTTCAAAGCTTTATAACCAGTTACATAATATGTCCATAGTTGTTAATTGTACTGGGTGCTTTCTTAACGTGGCACTATTGTTCACACAATAGCAGGCAACTCTTTTGTCCTCTTTCTATTTATGTCAATATGGGGTCAGACAGCCAGCTGCATATCGCATTTCTTTTCAATATAGCTAACTCTTTGGTCTTTGAACTGGCAACTATACATTACATTGTTATGCGTTCCCTCGACACACAGTGCAAATACCATCGTACTGCAAATTCCGTGTTTTGTTGCCGGTGGACCAATCTAGACATAAATGATTCACTCAGCCCCCCTAATACCTTTTTCAAAGAAACCACAGTGCTCACAAGCGCCACGCGTCCAAGTCATTGCAAGCCGACCAGACTCTGCTTCGATAGCTCGAGCAGTTTAACAATGGACTACAGCTTTGCTTCGGGTCTCTGTAGGTATATTTCGTCCTCCACAGCATACTTCCATTTTTTTCTAATGCCCTATTAAGAAAAGACAACTCAGTTCCATATATCCGGAAGACGGCCACACATATCCCACCCAAAAAAGTTGGTGCTCCACTCACCCCCCTCACCCTCCTACTCTCACTTTCTCTGATATATTCTTTCTATTTTGTCATTCCTTGCCGGAATTATCCAATCTACAATCTATCCATCAACTATATGACATTTGCATATTTGATCTTCTGTTCTGATTGGCTAAATACCTAACAGATGCCATACGATCTATATTTATCTTAATATATAGCAGCAATCATTTTATCCATTTTATCCTCCCCCTGTAGCTATAGCAGAAGAGGGATTTTGCCATACAAAATCTGTCGGCTTTCTGTCCCGCCTGTAACCGCCAGCTCCTGACCCGATTTAGATGACACTTGCACCACAGGACCCCATTATCTAACATCTACTTGCATTGTTGTGACCGAGGTTCTGTACACTGTTAAAAATATTTCGTAATTTACGGAATTTCTGCAGCAGTATTTTTTTCAGTCATTTTTTAGGGTAAATTTACAGAATTTCTGTAATTAAACGGAACTCTTGACAGTAATTTACAGAACTTTGTCTCATATTACGGAAAAATATGTGTATTTTAAAACAGAATTTTTCCTAATTTAAAATTACGGGAAACCAAAAACAAATTCCGGAAATATTGCCGCCAGAAATTTTTGAAATATTTCCGTAAATTAACTTTTTTTATTTTTATTCTTATTGTTTTCTAAAACAGATATTTCGCGTAATTGACGGAAATCTGTTTTTTCTTAATTTACGGGCTGACAATTTTTAACATGTAGGCCCAATTCACTTGGTATATTTCAGCGCTTTTTCCCTCTTAGTTCCCCGAAAAAACCTGTGCAAACTCTTATTAACAACGTTTTGTCCGTTATTATTCCCCCTTTTACTTGTAAATATGTCTTCACTCTCACTGCTTTTCTAAATAACTATAGTCAGGCAGGCCCGCGAGGTCCAGAAAGGCCTTTATTTTACGTTCCCGTATGCACCAGTCAACTGAATTTTGAATTTAATTAGTTTGCACTAGTGATCTAAAAACCACTCGTCTCTTTGACTCTACAAAAACTTTGTACAAATGTAAATGGAAAAAGACCATTCTTGTTGATCATCCGTTCAAATCAAGAAAATAATTTCAAATTTGATCCAATCGGATGCGTAGGTTGAGTGAAAATATAGTGAAGATACGCTTTCAAAAAACTTTGAAATTTCACTTCCGAGGTTTATCAAGGCAGAGACCTCTATCATTGAACCTTCCCGCTAAATTGGCTTTCAAAATATTAAAACATTAACATGGGATTTGGGGTATACAGGCAGGAACTAAGCACATTTTATAACAAGTCCGACTGAAACAGACGCTACAATATATTATTGTACGGTATGATGCCTAGTAAAATGGGGACGTGTTGTTACCAGTCGGTCGATATGACGATTTACGGCGACTCTGGCTGCAAATCAACATCTGTGGTTGTAAGGGGAGTTATGGACCATGCAAAGCCCAGGACAATGAGTTTCAATTTTGTTAACAACCATCGTGGTTGGCGATGCGGTTGATTTCCAGCATATGTCGTAGGCGAAAATTTGTTTATATTTCACTATTTTTTATCAGAAATTTGCTTTAGACTAAACTGCTTGGAACTGTTAATCTCATTTTAGACACCATTTATACTATTAAATTAGTAATACGTCTGGAACTACTATTTATGAACCATCTCTTTGCGCGGAAAATTCAAAATTGGGCAGCAGTGGAACTCGTGCTCGCTTGTATGTGCAACGATAAATGTCTATCGTGCTTTAGAAACTTGGTGCCAAAGATGAGGCCTTGTTGTTGCGACGTCAGCATCACGCCATCTCTATTGGACGAGCTTGCACGTAAAGTTACTTTGTGCAGTTCATTAACGGAGAGGTTGCGGTATGGCCTGATAGTAGATTCAACCATCGTGTCACCAGAGGAAAAGTTTTGACATCGTCGATTAGTTCAGGCATACCGCAACCCTCGTTAATGAAACTGCAACAAGGCAACTTTACGTGCAAGCTCGTTCAATACGAGATTGATAGTGATGCCTGACGTCTGCTACCCAGCCTCATCTTTGGCCCCGTTTCTAAATCACCAAGACTTTATCGCTGCAAAACAAAGCGAGCACGAGTCCCACTGCAATTTTCTTGATTTTCCGCGCACAGCGTGTTCATATTTGCTAGTTCCGGACTGTATTACTAACTTTAGATATTTATAAATGGTGTTCTAAAATGAGATAAAGTTCCAAGCCAGTTGTAGTATAAAGCAAGTTTCTGGATACAAGAATAGTGAAATGAAATAAACCAATTTCGCTCCTACATATAGCTGGAAATCAATTGAACGCATCGCAACCACTCTGTATTGTTAACAAAATGTGAAACTCCATGTCCCTGGGCTTTGCCTGGTCACTCATAACTCCCATTCACACACAGCTTGTTGAATTTGGCATCCAGAGTCGCCCCGTAAATGGTCATATCGACCGACCTTTTAACAGCACGTCCCATTTTCTCGGCATTCTTACCGTACAATATATATGGTGCGTCCGTTTTTAGTAGGACTTGATTTAAAATGCTAGTTCCTGCCTGTATTACCCAAGTTCAATGTTAATTTTGTTAATATTTTGAAGGCCAATATCGATTACGCTTCAATGATAAGGGTCTCCGCCTTGATAAATTTCGCTAAGTTAACATGTTTTAAAGTTTTTTGTGAAAGATTATCTTCACTATATTTTTACTCAACATAGCTCCGATTTGGATCAATTTGAAATTTATTTTCTTGATTTACAGGGATGATCACAAGAATGGTTCTTAACTAACTCCCTGTACATTGTTGTACAACGGTTTTGTAAAATCACAGATACCGAGTGGCTTTTAGGGTTGACGTTGCATATAGAAGTCCCATTGATGCAAGTGAGGTATTACCATTCATTCCTTCAAGCCTACGCCACAACGTCATACAGTGCATGACGGCCTCAATTGTAATACCGCATTTGCATCAATGGGCCCTTCTTATGCAACGTCTACCATTTTTAGAATCACTATGCAATCTTAAATTAATTCCAAAATCCCGTTTGAGTCTGTGCATACGGGGAACGTAAATAAAGGCCTTTCTAGACCTCTGCGCCTGCCTGAGTGGAGAAAACAGACACAAAAAGAAAATATTTGGCCTATTTACTTGTTTCTAGAACTAACTTTAGATAATCTGGCTTTTTCATGTTACAACATCATTTTTCCAAAACTTTTTTTCGCTCAAAAGTCAGTAACGTTCAATTCACCTGTTACATTGAATACCACGGTGCAAATTATAGGAATCGTTTAGAATGGTGAAGCTCTAATTGCGCTTACTTTTGATTTAAATACTTTCATTATAAAGCATAGGATTGATTTTTCTCTGCTATAGAGCAGAGTAGAATATCATAGGGTCCTATTTAGGGAGTTCGTTCATGCCCGACGACATCTAAGTTTGACACCTTTAGTATAGTAGATTCATCCAAAAGCGATCTTCCAAACACGTGACCATACTCGTTTCCTCCCCCTGGTCAAGACAGGAGGTCTTATCATGCGAAACAGAAATGAATGGAGCTTAGTAAGTCTAGGTGCCTTCACACAAAACAAGGAAATGCTATTAATTTCTCTTTACGTTTTCAATCAGATTGCCGAAATCACGGTTCGCTATCAATGGACTAATACTCACTATATCGTCTGTATCCGATTATCTCAATAACCATGAACTCGCGTAAAATAAGATACGATTCGATAGCTGCTGTGTGATACAAGAAACAATGTGTCCCAACATTGATGTGAACATAAAGTACAATATACCAATAAACTTCCTTCCACAGAGCAGCTATCGACTTTAATAAACGAGAAGATTAATGGTACATCATCATTTGTTCCGTATCACACCCGCCCATCCAGCATAAAAGATCGGTTTTTCGATGAATCTACTATAGTTATTAGTCCTGATTTTTATTCCTGTCATAAACGCATATTGTCGATGTGTACGATTTTAAGTGGGGGATGGTGTTGAGCCAAAAACTAAAAGCCGTTTTAAAAGCTGAAATGCTAAACTTTTGTTCCAAAAGAGTAAGATTGCTTTACCCTTTTGGGTTTGTACATGACTTTTTTGGTATCGAATTTATAAAAGGCTTTCATACCATATTCAATGAACAGATTGTCTTAAAGTGTGAGACACGCTTCGATTCCTTTGTTTGGTGTCAATCAAAGAACGGATAACGTGTCATAAGAACATCAGGCTGGGTGAGAGGAGGATTAGCTAGTATATATTGTATTTTGTTATGACTGACCAAAACTCTCAAATAAATAGATAATGATTGGACCAATTTGATCATTTCCTGGAACAACGACGAATAAATGTAACGTATCAGATTTTTAAATATTCCTTATTGACGAAAATAACTTTGGTTAGTATAATTACTTATCCATATCGTTTTCTTATAGTTGTTGAATGCTTCAGAGTGTGTTCAAGTTTAGTGTTTGGAATTTATGCAGTGCATTTGCCTTGTAACATTGCTTGTGAGGCGAAAAGGGACATTTTTTTAATATGGCACTTAATATGATCCGGTATCGTGGACCATCGAATTTCTATTGTGTTGATTGGGTAAAACATACAACCTCTCAGAACAAATGGAATCGTCGACACGCCCCGAAAACTTTTAATGAACTGACAAGGACTATAAAAAAATCCTACATAGCTATGGGGACCTCTACATCAATGCAAGGCTAGTAGTCCACTCAAGGTCTCGTAGGACCTGGACCAAAAACTGCTAAAGAAGTTTTTCTTGCTGTAACCTTGTTGATAAACCCTCCCAAACAACATATCAAAAGGTAGAAAAAAGGAAGCATGGCAAGAATGCTAATTTGCATAAAAACCCTATGTGTCAATTTTTGCCTATATTTTGGTTTCTATACAATATATTAGAGGGGACGACCGATAAAAGCAAATAAAGGTTCATCTGATAGAATGGTCTTCACCCCTAGATCCCATTTAAGTTTTGCGCTGATATTCCAACCCGTTTCTATTTGAGAGCTATATAAAATATGCTGTATATTAGCCTATATGTGTAAAATGAATATCGGTCGACCAAAATGGGGTACATTTCGCTCATAACGTCAAAACCAAAGATCCTTTAGCCCTCAGATTCACAGGGTAAATGAGAAATCATAGTAGCTTTCTTCAAATACCAACATGTTGACCATCCGGTAAAATCTTGGAGTATGGGGACGATGCTATTAGAAATCAGGCCAAGGCCTTTACCTCTTGCGTCTTTCTTGCTGTCCAAATAGGACCCGAGGTATATACTTGAGGTCTAAGCTTTTTGAGTGGTACCGTGTGTACTGCAGATAGGGTGATTCTCTTCTCATTGACGGTCATGCTTTCGTCTCTTTGGCATTTAGATGTAGGACTGACTTTACGTAAGCATTCTGAAATGATTCTTGTAGTCGATTTGTGGCAGCACATATCACATTCCTATAGAGCTGCGTAGTCAAGGTCTGTGAGATGATGACTTTGGTGACCCGTCTTAGAATGCTTGGCCGCC